>JALIZH010013683.1:0-46296 GCA_030522465.1 Rhipicephalus appendiculatus
CATAAGCCTCGTACGGAGCAACTTGGGAACCGGGTTAAAACGCATTCTATGCTTCTCAAGAAAAAAATGCTGACCAACTGTGTATACAAATCATCAGTGTTTGTCACGAAATGGGGTCACTTACACTTCAGAAAAACATCGGCCTGTCATTGGAACACATATAGCTTCGAAATGGCAGTGTACGCGCCCTGAAGCGGGGCCAAACCTGGCCCGTGCATTCGTAGTCGTTGAGGCGATTCGAATAGAATGCACGTCCTTCCGCTTCCGCTTTCTACGCATATGCAGCTGAAATGACAATGAATAATTCTTTCAAATACGGTCTGTAATTTTACGTGTCAAAACAAGGATTACCAAGTGCGCCATAAAAGGGGGAAGATCAAACTTCAGCGGGCAAAATATTGATGTGTTATCACTAAACAAAACAAAAATTCTGGGTTTGTTTTTGTAGCAGTTCATTAACAACATGTGGTAAAAAAAAGTTGAAAATGTTTCTGGATTGTATTTTACTCTCAGTATATTTTCTTATCTTGTTTTGCGCAGTTGCAATGGAACGTACTAAGTATAATATTCGGCTACAATAAGTAGTAAGCTTTTTTAGTGTAGCACTGACACCAGCTTCACCAACGTGTGTCTGCATGACCGGAACTTTTTAAGCCCGAAAGCTTTTAGATTTTTCGGCAGTTCATCCTGTTTTCACCTTTTGTATGTAATGGTAATCAAATGCACGGGCGAATTAAAGCTGACCTCGTGGTAAACCTTGGCGTGTATATAAAAAAACCGGCAGATCCCACGCACTGTGGGAATCGATGTAATGCGAAGCAGCCAAATCATGCTTTACAAAATTTGCGTGTCATGTTTTACATGTTAGGACCCTGTCATTTATGTTCGTCATACAGTCACGTCGCGCAATACCAAATTTGGTGTATATCAAGCTAACGAAACGGCCGCGAGCGCGCCATGAGCGTGGCATGCAAGTCATGTCGCACATGACAAGTCATGATTTCCATATTACCACTGATGATTTATGTTCGTCATAGAGTCACGTCACTCAATACCAAATTTGGTGTATATCAGGCTAACGAAACGGCCGCGAGCGCGCCATGAGCGTGGCATGCAAGTCATGTCGCACATGACAAGTCATGATTTTCATATTACCACTGGTCATTTTTGTTCGTCATACAATCACGTCACTCAATACCAAATTTGGTGTATGTCAAGCTAACGAAACGGCCGTGAGCGCGCCATGAGCGTGGCATGCAAGTCATGTCGCACATGACAAGTCATGATTTTCATATTACCACTGGTCATTTTTGTTCGTCATACAGTCACGTCACTCAATACCAAATTTGGTGTATATCAGGCTAACGAAACGGCCGCGAGCGCGCCACGAGCGTGGCATGCAATTCATGTCGCACATGACAAGTCATGATTTCCATATTACCACTGGTCATTTATGTTCATCATACAGTCACGTCACTGAATACCAATTTTGGTGTATATCAAGCTAACGAAACGGCCGCGAGCGCGCCATGAGCGTGGCATGCAAGTCATGTCGCACATGACAAGTCATGATTTCCATATTACCACTGGTCATTTATGTTCATCATACAGTCACGTCACTCTATCCCAAATTTGGTGTATATCAAGCTAACCAAACGGCCGGGAGCGCGCCATGAGCGTGGCAGGTAAATCGTGCTTTTCATGACAAGCTAGTCATGATTTTCATGATATGACCAGCCATTTATGTTCGCAATACGGTCGTGTTATGCCATAACAAATTTGGTATAAATCCCATTAACGATACGGCCAGGAGAGCACAAAGTCGTAGGCGGCTAGATAGCTAGATAGATAGATACGCTCAAAGTCGCCGAAGTTCGCTAAGAAATGCTTCGCATTTAATATAGGAAAATGTGTGCTTTTTGCACTGATTTACTACAAAGCTGGAGTCGCCGTGGCTAGGAATGGAGCCCACCTCTTCGAGCTTAGAAGCGATTTACCTCTTCCGCTGAGATACCATGGCGCGTTGACTCGTGCACAAGATCGGCGCGCCATGATCAACTACCTCTTGTGCAAAATATACCTTGGACAAAGGACGGAACAAACACGGGCAGGCGCCCTTGTTTTGTCTATTGTCCAATAAATATTTGCACAAGAAGTAGTTTATCATGGAGTACCAACTAGCTCGAAACCACACCTTGATCGGCGCACTGATCACAAAACCGGCCTATGACTCTGTAGTTGTACTGTCGCGACTGGGGTTGTACACACTATCGTGTTTAATTCGTAGTTAAATGGGCCGTGTTCCTTAACTGCGGCTAGCGCAAAGGCAGGTGTCGTGCTCACTCCCACTGTGGTGTTCTAGAGTATCCCCGTATGTGATAAATGGGCGTAAGGATTCAGAAACAGATATCAGGTTTATCTACTGTAGGTATTATATCTTTTCTCCACAATTAATACACTTTATATTTAAAGCTAATTTTCGGAGCAGCCGTCACCACGTAAAATCCCGGAATCGTGGAATCCCTGTACGGCAGCGCAAAATGCGACAAAAATGTGTAAATAGTGAATACTTTTTTATTTCACTCGTTACCATTAAACATCAATGGAGAAACTTTCTTTTGGGTACCAGGTATGTGCTACACAAATATGAGCATGTTACCACAGTTCAAATGTTTATTTTAAAATTCAATAAAAAATGCTCCAGATGTCTCGTTTTGCCCCAACCTGCGGGGAAAAACGAGACGCTGCGTGGGGCAAAACGAGCCAGTGGGAAAAATTTTCATCCCTTCAGTTTTTCCAGTAGAAGAACTTGAAATACACTCTGTTGGCCCTCGCGCAATCTTCATGAGCCCAGTCCTTGCACTCCACGCATTGGATCCAGACAGAACCAGATGTTGTGTTGCTCCAAAACTCTTTGCAGATAAGACACCGCCAGTCTTTCTTTGTGCTAATGTTGTCTTTTGTTGAACCCTTGCACATCATTGGATTATTCAGCGATTACAGGCTAGATATGTTGACGCTACTTCTTTGCCTCTTTTTGCCGTTTTGATGCCGAACCGCACAGGCGTTTCTTGGCTGTCAACATCGTCAACCGGGCTTTGTGAAGCAAGGAATTTAAAACTGTGCTAGATTCGGATTTTGGTGTTGGAGAAATGTCATTAAAACTCGATCACAAGACGCGCTTGTGAACGGCTTGACTTGGAGATTCTTTGAATTTTTTGCGTGCGCCTCGTGAGAGCATCCTTGGGAACGAGAAAGAACCTCGATGCAGCGCGATTGGAGTGAGTCCTGTCCTGAACAGCAATCGGTGCTTTTTCATGTCGTTTTCCTCCCAGGAAGCTCTGTATGATATTATCTTGTACGTCCAAACCCTCCGGAAAAAATAAATTTTATATATAATGAGTGTAAGTAAATGGTTCACTTAATAATACACTTTCTAAGACAATTCAATGGCATTTTGTCGCGTTTTGCCCCTCGCACACACCCGAATTAAAAAAGTTTTCGCTTTGGCCCAGGACACCAAACGAACTAAACTTTTGGTGGTATGCACGCCTCAGGGCGCAGTGCTTTCCCCCCTTCCTATTTAACGTTACCATGCGAGCTCTCCCTCCGTTACTGGAGAGGATTCCTCACATAAAGCATTCCATTTACGTGGATGACATCATCATCTGGACCAACAGTGGTTCGGATGGTGAGATCACAGACGCGCTACAGGAGGCAGCAGACGCAGTACAAAATTTTGTTAAGCAAAACGGTCTTGTCTGCTCTCCCAAAAAAATCTGAACTTCTAACCATTAGGAATAAATCTCACAAATCCAGGGCTGCAGGGTACTCGGCTACTCCTATTTGCGTGAATATGGAAGACGGACCGGTCCGTCCTGTGCTAACGATCCGAGTGCTGGGAATGTTAATACAACACAACACGCACAATTCAGAGGCAATAGCGCGGCTGCAAGCCGCGGCCCGCCAAATATGTGGCCTGCTCAGGCGCGTAGCCACGGGACATCGTGGAATGAAGGAGCCAGATCGATGCCGGCTGATCGAAGCCTTCCTGATCAGCCGCATTGTGTACTCCTTCCCATACTACCACCTCCGCCTCTCTGACAAAGAAAAAATCAATAGTATAATTCGCATGGACATACAAATCGGCCCTAGGGCTCCCTCGATATGCAAGCTCCGAGCGATTACTAGAATTAGGCATATATAACACCCTCGATGAACTAATTGAGGCGCACAAAACTGCGCAACTAGCCCGTCTGTCAAGTACCGATGCGGGCAGAAGTGTGCTGAACAGACTTGGCATGAACCCCGTGATGGACTCGGCTGGGCGGACCTCGCTACCACAGGCGATCAGACGCCAGCTCGTGGTGAAGCCTCTTCCCAAGAGCATGCTACCGGGCAGACATGACGGAAGCCGGTCTGCCAGAGCAAAAGACCTTCATGAAAAGTACAAAACCAACCAATTCGTCACGTACGTAGACGCGGCCAAACAAAATGACCAATGGTATACCGTGAGTGTGGTGAGCGGAGGCGGACAGATTACCAATACCGCCTCGGTACAGGTGCCCTCCGCCGTAGAAGCTGAAGAGGCCGCTATTGCTTTGGCCATGACGAACGCCTCCACTAGAACGATTTTAAGGGACTCCAAGAGAGCCATCATTAACCTTTCGAAAGGTACCATCAACATCCGAGCGGCGAGGATTCTGAGAAACTGTCAGCGTGACATAATTATTGAACTAGTATGGGTCCCTGCCCACTCGGGGAACCCTGGGAACGAGGAGGCGCACCGCGTAGCCCGAGGTCCAACTAACCGGGAGGCGCGTCTCTCGGACCCAGTTTTCCCCGATGAGGCAGCGACTTCATTTAATGACATAATAAATCTCTACAAAAATGAACGGCGTGTCTACCCTTCTCCCGATGAAAACCTCACGAGAGCGCAGGCCACAAACCTCCACCGCATTCAAACTTACTCGTTTCCTACTCCTCACCGGCTGGCATTTATTACACGCGGATCAGTTAACCCAATCTGCCAAAATTGTAACGCACAAGAATTGGCCACACAAAATCACATCTAGTGGGGATGTGAAGGATTTCCTCCCCCCAAAACGCTCCTGCCAACTCGCTCACGGTCAGCGTGGGAAGAGCTTCTTAAGACACCCGTCAAGGAAAAGCAGCTAGCGATTGCTGCCTGGGCCGAAAGGGTCGCTGCCCACGTGGAGCCACCCTAAGGCCCGCGCCTTCTGTGCGAATAAAGTTGATTCCTCCTTACGTTGTTGTACTAACGCAGGAGTAGCTTCATGCATGGATCCGAAAATTTGGCCGAGCAGAATTTCGCCCCTTTTTGACGGTTCACGGGCACACTGACACCAGTCGCGTAATTTTACCCGCGCCTTCGCTGTGGGCAATCATCAACATAAAAAGGTGCACAACCAGCAGCAGCTATCGCCGAAGTAGAGAAACAAAGAAAAGTATTTTTGTATTAGGTATAGAGGTCGGCAAAAGCGAAATGTTGCGTTTTTCCCCGCGTCTCATTTTGCCCCGCCTTACGTACCTCGCCGAACAGGTATTCCATTCTTTAATACATAACATTCGATGAGCTTTCCTGATATAGGATATTTCACCATATTAGTAATCTATCCTATCAGTCATGAACTGATGCGTTTTATTATAGTTTTAATTGCTCCTTGATTATTGAACTTTGGAACTTGCTATATGGTGCTATGCGTCACCTTTCGTTGCAGAACTGTTTACTTAAAGTTTACTTTCATTCGTTTGTTTTTCTTTGTTGGCGTGCTTTATTTCCTGCTGCTTATGCTTGATTGATGAATTATGTACTACTGCGCAATTAACCACTCTCGTCATAGCACTAAGAGCGCCGCACTAGGCACAAGAAAATAAAATAAAATAAAACCCATCTTCTTGTGTTCACCAATGCAATTAACGTTCTCTGCCTACAGTAAAAAAAGCATCAGTTGCCAAATCCTTTTACACTTACAGTCTCGCAGTTATACAAATGGAGAAACACTTGTGGCTGTTTCACCACAACTTCTCGC
Organism: Rhipicephalus appendiculatus; assembly: GCA_030522465.1. Lineage (NCBI taxonomy): Eukaryota > Metazoa > Arthropoda > Arachnida > Ixodida > Ixodidae > Rhipicephalus > Rhipicephalus appendiculatus. The sequence continues at coordinate 6,054 of JALIZH010013683.1, forward strand.
ATTGTAACCACTAGGTGCTCATCCTTCACCAACTATGATTTCAACTTGTGTCGTTTCATTCAGTACAGGCTAACAACGTAGCAGAAATGTACTACTGTTTGTGAGTAAACTCTATAGAAATAAGTATTTGCTTATTAGTAGCGTAGAGATGCGAGAGCGAAGAAAAGATACATATCGAAATTGTTGTTTGCCGGACTTGCTGAATGATGACCACTAAGCACCTACGTTGCTGATGCATCATCCTGTTGTCCACTTTTAGCTCCACATACTGTAAGATCGCCATATCTCGCGAAGTAGTGTGACCGTAATCGCCACGTAATCGAGCTGTGCGTCCTTTTACAGAAACTTTTCGAAAGGTCATTGCTTCCTTTTGTACACAGCTACCAAACTTGCTAAAGAATATTCAATGCATCGTTAACCATTTATTGAAACTGCTGGGCGTAATGCCCTCTTTGCATACGGTTCAAAACAGACAGCTACACTGTATACAGGAATATAAATGTCACAATTTGGGAGGGCGGTTACACACCCCAGCGAGAAAAGAAATACGCAGAAAAGTAAAGCGAGGAATCATTCTTAGCTGAAAAAACCATGAGGGGTGCCCACAAGAAGTAGGGGCCGAGCTTAGGCAGAGGCGCAACCTTCTCCGCAAAGCTGCTTCGTTCGACGAGCGCTGCATCATTGCTCAGTTCAGTGCAATGTTCTTAGAGATGTGCCGCAATAAGATAAGATCCCATTTGTTTTGTCTCAGAATTGTTCTTCATGGCGCGTCACAAATGCGTTTTACACTAGAAGAATGTACTTCGATAAATTGAAGAAGTAAACTCTGACTATACTATTGAAGTTAAACCACTATAATTCTTCAAAAGCACTCACCTCTCGGAGAGCCTGAGCAGTAAAAATAATGATAAAGAAGTCAAAAAATAGATGGTACAGTTAAACAATTCGCTGAATTATTCTTGCCGTAACGGTGGCCTGTTCAGAGAGTGAGTGAAAAATGGTGCAGGTCTCCTTTGACATTGATTAGTTTTGTTCGTATTATTGCAGCTTCATTTTTACGGCAGACCTTCGAATGCGCAATGAAATTCACTGCGTTCGAGTGGCCCAGCCTCTCCATCAACGTAATAATAAAAAGAAGCGGGACTGCCTCACTGCTGCTTTAGGAGAATATTAATTGCCTCGCGCACTCATGGGTACAGAATAAGTTTGAATAATGATACCGGCGATCGGAACTTACGAGAGGAAGTGTTAACGAAGCACCTCTTGGAGTATTAAGGTTTAGTTGCGTCAGGACAATCAAAAGAAAAATGCAGCAGATCCCACTTCTTGTGGGCATCGATTTTATGCGAAGCAGTCGATGAGTAATTGTATATGATGCATTTCGTGGCTTTGGGCTAAGCCTTACCTGGTGGATCGACGTGCTTCTGTGAGTTTAGTAGTTGTGTGCACATCGTAGGCTTACTAGGAACGTCGACTAGACAGGCGTTTAAAAGGTAACTTGCGGTCTGATATAACGTCAGTACTCACGTAAGAGCAAGTACTTCAATAATAATAATAATAATAGTAATAATAATAATAATAATAATAATAATAATAATAATAATAATAATAATAATAATAATAATAATAATATGCGGGGTTTTACGTCCAAAAACTACGATATGAATATGAGGGGCGCTGCAGTGCAGGGCTCCGGAAATTTTAAACATCGTGTGTTCTTTTACGTGCACTGACATCGCACAGTACACTGGCCTCTGCCATTTCGCCTCCATCGAAATGCGACCGCCGCGGCCGGGATCGATCCCGCCACCTTCAGGTCAGAAGCGGAGCCCCCTAGCCACTGATCGAACCAGGCGGATGAGCAAAGACGTCAGTGTTATCGAAAAGAAAGTACCTTATACGGTACGATGGCGAAAATGTCATACGTAACTTTCATTCGCGCATTCCTCTGGGGTCGAGCAGCGCTTGAATACAGCTTGCGGAATCATAGCACTACGAATATAATGTTTCTTACACTGCTCTAAAAGCGGAGCCAACACTGGAACTACAATTGACGTAATTGACGTTAGCCTGACATGACGTCTATCTCATGGGAGTAGGTATGTAATGTTTATTGCTTTGTTATCAAGTGAGATAGCCCGCACTGCAACTAATATTGCCGTTGCACAGACCTTACATCTGCATAGTGCATAGTCTTTTTCCAAAGTAGTTTCAAGACGTTACCTGTCTCTGTGGTAGAATACCTGACTGCCCTGCAGAACGCCTTGGTTCGAATCATGCTTCGATCCTGATTTTTATTCTTTGCATTCGTCGAGTCAACGCTGCTGAAGTCACATTTTATTAACACCCTTGTATTTAAATGACCAATGTCTGTTCTCGCCGTTGCTAGGTAGATATAAACTGTGAATCACCTGTGGCGCATACCACGGCCCGTGTTATACGGATATGTGCCCCACGTGTGTGGAGGAAAAGGTTTGAGGACATACGCGACAGGATTTTCACGTTATTCACGCCGGGAGAGGACAGTCACATTCGTGAAAGCCAATAACCCTCCTATGCCAGTTTTGGTGTACACCATGTTAAGAAGGCAATCACAAGAGCACTCAGACTTAGGCGGCTGGATTGATAGGGGTATATACTGATTGATAGGTACGTAAATATAGATGCTCAAAGTGCGTTAGTTTCGCTAAGAAATGCTTCGCACTTAAAAAAGCTACACTTTAGGGTCACTGGGCGCTACTTTTAATTCTACACGATAGCTTTTGCGTTGCCTGGTTGGAAGAATGGCGAAATATTGTTTTTTTTTTCTTCTTCCCAATTGCTGTGCCCCACCCATCCTCAATTAACGAGTGAGCACGCTTTTCACGAGTAAAAAAAAGATGATATGAGTCCACCATAATAAGCATCATCCAACATTCCACAGATATTTTCAGGAAGCTGGCTTTTCGCCATACGCACCGCATTCCATGAACGACTTTAAATCTAATCACCAACATTTTTATGCTATCTTTTGTGCATTCTTTTTAAAACCCCTTTTCTCCATCCTCTTTCTGTTTAACGAATTGGCAACATTGAATAACGAATAAAAGAAGGCATGCTGACTTGAGCTTACCTCTCTTCATCGGACGTGTCTTTTACATGAGCTGTTCGATGAAACCATGCGTTTCGAAGTATTCATTGTTATAGTGTCGGCTGAATGGCTGGCAGTATAACACGGCAAATGTTTTTAACATTCTTCAACATTAGTTACACATGAAATGTTACCTCAACGAAAGCGTTGCCTGGGCAATAAAGTTCCTGATCTCTTAAGTGCGCACACAGTGTTTTGTACTGAGATTACTGCAGAAAGCTGCATCTAGCCGATCTTTCCGATACCTTAGGAATGGCAGGTAGTGCAAGCATTTAGATTGTCTTCGTTTAAGACTCCCTAGTGGCTTTCCACACTGCAGATTTAGTTGTTTTTATTTGCTCAAACTTTGAAGCTGCCAATGTTCGCGCAAATTTAAGGAAAAAAATAATCGTTGGGCATGCAGAAAAGCTTTGACTTTTTTAAATGTTCAAACCACTTTTTACATATAACATGTTTACTCTCTTTAGGGCCGTTTGATATCATAAGCAACGAGTCTAGACTTGTGCCTCTGACCACACTTTCCAAATTATTAAAATGAAAGCTGAGTTAATTACATGGACTACCCATCATCCCCATCTTGACTAAACCATCACGCTTCCAGCTTCCATAGCAAATGGCACTCAATTCCGTCCTGCCATTTTGCAGGAACAAGTAAAACGGATTTCGAAGTGACTAGATACGATCAGCGTGAAGAGATACACACAAGCAGTTGTCCTGTGTGTATTTCTTCTTAGTTCCTGTGTTTCTCTCGCGCTTCTCAAGGATTAGGGTAAGGCGGGGCAAAATGAGACACGGGGCCAAACGCGACATTTTGGCTTTGCCGACCTCTATAGCTATTACAGAAAGCACTTTTCTTCGCTTCTATATTTCAGCGAGAGGTGCTGGTAGTTGTCCACCTTTTTATGTGTAAAAGTTGATGATTGCTCACAGCGTTCGCGTGGGAAAAATTACGCGGCTGGTGTCAGTGTGTCCGTGACCCGTCAAAAAGGGGCGGAATTCTTTTCGGCCAAATCTTCGGATCCGTGCATGAAGCTACTCTGGCGTCAGTATAACAACGTAAGCATTTATATTGTTACTATACAGGGTGTTTCAAGAAATGTGTCCACTATTTTTAAAAAAATCAGGAAAATGCGTTATTTGCTCGCTGTCTTCACAATTGTTTTTTCTGTAGCGGCAGGCATCTTAAGATGGTTGAAGACATGACTTGGGACAATAATTAAGAAAGTTAATTTAATTAACTTTTTAATTAGCGGAGTTAGGTGGTTAAGTCTAATGGGAGAATTGAAGTCCTCCATGCGAAAACCCCATTTCAGCTTTGAGATTTCGAAAAAACGGTCTCTAGGAATAACTGCGAAGTAATGAAATTCTCCCAAATTAAGCGGCCAAACCGAAACCGAAACGCGGAAGAGCGCAACTGCCATATTCGTCTGAGACGTCCACAATGAGTGAACGTCACTATATCAACCATCAACCGACTGTTTGGTGTGAGTGTGTGGGCTGCGCTTGCATTAGTAGCACGCATGACGCAGATACGTTAACGAACGGGGAAGAACTACACCTCTGTAACCGTTGTCTTAAACAGTGACGTCATTCTAGTCGTCGGCTTGTTGCGCTCATCGGTGCTTGGGTTTCGGTTTCGCCATTGAATATGCCTGAATTTCATTACGCCACAATAATTAACAGAGGCTGCTTTTTGGTAATCTCCAAGCTGAAATGGGTTTTTCGCATGAAGGACTTCAATTCTCCCGTTGGACTCAACCACCTAACTCCGCTAATTAAAAAGTTAATTAATTGAACTTTCTTAATTACTGTCCCATATGATGTCTTCAACCATCTTAAGATGCCTGCCACTACAGAAAAAGCATTTGTGAAGACAGCAAGCTAATAGCGCACTTTGCTGATTTTTTAAAAATAGTGGACACATTTCTTGAAACACCCTGTATACTACTACCTACATACCACGAAAATTTCAGTTAACTTGGTGCGTGGGGCCAAAGCGGAAATTTTTTTTGAATTTGGGCATGTGAGGGGGGGCAAAACGCGACAAAAAGGCATTGAATTGCCTTAGAGAGTGTCTCATTAAGTGAACCATTTACTTACACTCATTATATATTATATTTTATTGTTTAGGAAGGTTCGGATGCACAAGAGAATATAATATAAAGCTTCCTGGGAGGAAAACGACGTGAAAAAGCACTGACTGCTGTTCAGGACACCAACTCCATTCGTACTGCATCGAGATTTTTCCGCGTTCCTAAGGATGCTCTCAAGAGGCGAACGCAAATTTGGAAGAATCTCCAAGTCAAGCCATTCACAAACACGTCTCGCCATCGAACTTTCTTTCAATACCAAATTTGTGCTAGAAAATTCGAATCTAGCACAGTTTTAAATTCATCGCCTCACGAAGCCCGGCTGACGAAGCTGAAAGCCACGAAGCGCCCATGCAGTTCTGCAAAAAAAACGGCAAAAGGAGGCGAAGAAGATGCGTCAGATTATATCTAGCGTCCAATCGTTGAATAATCCAATGAAGTGCAAGCTTTCAACAAAATACAACAATAGCACAAAGAAAGACTGGTGGTGTTTGATCTGAAAGGAGTTTTGGAGCAAAACAGCACCGGATTCTGTCTGGACTCAATGCGTGGAGTGCAAGGACTGGGGTCATGAAGGCTGCGTGAGGGCCCACGGAGTTTAATGTCAAGTGCTTCTACTGCAAAAACTGAAGGGTCAAATTTTTTTTCACACTGTCTCGTTTTGCCCCGCAGGTTGGGGCAAAATGAGACATCTGGTGCATTTTTTATTTATTTTTAAAATAAACTTTTTAACAGTGGCAACATGGTCATATTTATATTGCACATACCTTGTACCCAAAGGAAAGTTTCTGCATTGTCGTTTAAGGGTAAAGAGTGAAATAAAAATAAATATTCACTACTTTCAAATTTTTGTCCCATTTTGCCCAGCTTACCCTAATCATACGCCAACGTCGATATGAAATAACAAAATGATATCTTTTATAAGAAGTGGTCTGTAGGATGGGAAAGTCGCACGTCTTATTACTTTCACATATGTCTACTAATGTTCACCGCAGTGTCCGTGTGGTGCACGTTATATAATGTTTGTCTAAAACGACTGCGCTCATTCCGGCTCTCTAAATGCATTCAGTAACCCCAACACTCTTCAAGTTTGTGTGAAACAGAAAGCCTTGCACCAAAGGCTGACGACTGCCATTTTACGATAGCTGGATGACGAGCATGCTGCAGTGGCATGCTTTTAAACCATGGGTTATATACCACCCCAGAATTTTCGTATTCATCAAGTTGTGGCAATACAGATTCTTCGCATTAGTAAGCGGCTTGCCGACCACAATAAATGAAGCGTTGTCCATGTTGTACGAAAAAGTGGAACTGATGCATGAGCTCGACAGTCGGATAGACAACACGCACACAGTTTTGCGCCCGTCACTTCCGTCGCAGTAAAGAAGATGCTCATTTTGCAGCAGCACCTCAGTAACTGCCATGCAGCTGACACAGCGTTCTGCTTCGAAGTAATATAATAAATGAAATAATGAATGAGCAAATTCCTTAATGAAGTTTCTAATTAGCTAATACCAGAAATGACATTTATTGTCGAGTAGGCATACCAGTAAGGTCATCAATAAAACTATATCCGCACAGTTTCATGTCGTAAATTTTATGTCGAAGAAGTGAGACTGCAGGCAAAGAAAAAGGAAAATGTAGCTTAGAGAGAGTCAACTCGAAACGGAAAAGAAAGAAATATTGGAAATTTTTCGTGCACCAGCATAACATTAAATTGCACAGATACCACCACGGAAAAGTCAGAATGCGGCGAGGAACGGTGACTACATAAATCGAGTACAGTATTATTCAGGCGTAGATGTGAACACCAAGCTTCTTCATCAGGCTCATCGATCTTCAGAGAGCAAATTGAACTTCGACCCACCATTGGACACCGACAACCCTCGTAGTAGGCATCATTAGTTCAATGTAAAATGCCCCTTTTTTTGCAAATTGAAGCCTCCAGAAATGATCATTCCCTCTCCTCGTTCTGTTTGAACGTGCTTGTGATCTGCATTTCCAAGTAGCGATTTGGTTCCGAGTGCTCTCCCAACGAGAGATCATCAATCTGGAAAGTGGGAATGTTTTTTAATTGAATCGTTTCATTTTAATATTGGCACAAAAGTTGATCCTCCACAAAGCTTAAATGATGCGACTTATTGAGAGCGTATGTGAGAGTGGAAAGGCTTTTTTATCTGAGAATAAAAAGAAAGAACTATGCGGCCTATGACATCTAAAAAAAAAGCTGCGGAGGGGCGATGCATGTAGGGAAAGGTATTTCAGCTCCACTAACGTCGTCGAAAAACTCCATCGGGAGGCAACATACCTTACGGTGCTTCTTCTGCTTCTTTTTTCTTCTTCTCTTTCTTCTTCTTCCCTACATTCCCGGTTTCAGTTCCGCATGGCATGTAGGGAAAGGTATTACTGCTTCACTAACGTCGTCGGCTATTTGTTGGATTAACTGTTGCCTTCCTAATTTTTGTGGACCGCTGGCAAGTAGTGCGATTTACCACCAAATCTTTCTGTTGCATATCCCTTTATGATGAACCGTGACTCCATGACACACCATGAAGACATCGGACGCCGACAAGCCTTGAACCTCAGGCGCATCGCATCTAGAAATGCTACCACGTAACACACCCACAATCCCATACGCCAAAATGGGCAGGCGTTCTGCCATCAGTACTGCAAACATCGTTATATGGCGATATAACTATGTCTCCGCGTTTTCCAATGAGATCATCGATACTGAGACCCAATGGATGTGGTGGACCCAATGAGATCATCGATAAGGGTACATACGAGGTGGCACCCTTCCCGCGTAACGTTCATCCCGCAGTACAATGTTGGACGGCGAAAGGCGCGGGCAAAGTCTCTGCTTGATTTCGCAGCTAAATCCGCGGAAAAGGTGGCTTTCGTCGATGCGGCGCAGTATGGCCGCTCCGAGAGCTTTGTGGCCGTGGTGGTTGATCATCGTGGTCGTGCACTCAAATCGGCTTCAATTAAGAAGGTGTCTGCCTCCATAGCAGAGCAGGTAGCGGTAGCTCTAGCGTTGAAGGACACTACGCGTCCTGAAATATTTACCGACTCCAGGACTGCCGTCCGGGTCTTTGCCTCGGGGGGTGGTCTCCAGGGAGGCTGCCGCTATTCTCAGGTCAAGGGGTGTAGTAGGCTTTCACACAATTACTTGGTTCCCGGCCCACATGGGCTCAGGGGTTCATCCAACAGTTCCCAACGTCAATGAATTTGCCCATAATCGTGTGCGAGAAATCACCTGTGGCGGCGGTCCGGGTGGTTCCGGAGGCGGGTCCGCGCAGAGCTTCAGGGATCCACTTGGCACCTTTCACGAAGTTACTGCACACTATCACCTGTCCAATCGGAGGAACCCCATCCCGCCTTCCAAGCTCACTAGACCGCAGCCGTCGGCTCTCCGGATGCTGCAGGCAGGTTCATCGCCGTCCCGTAGCCCGTTCAGTCACTTTGCTGAAGGCATAAACCCAGGATGCTCTAGCTGGGGGGCGGATAATTGCACACTCGCTCACATGCTCTGGCAGTGCCCGGCGTTACGTAGCGCAAAGTTCAGCACAGAGCAGGACTGGGAGAGGGTCCTTAAAAGCTTCCAGCTCTTAGTCCAGCTCTCGGCAGTCCACGAGGCCTGCGAACGGGCGGAGGGCCATGATCTACCAGTACCGGCGTGGGCGCGGCCGGCAACTGCGGTAAACCCCCCTTCGGGGGGTGTCTGATCGGGGTTCTCCAGGACCAAATAAAGTTTATTTCACCTTCACCTACGAAATATTGAAGGAAACTTTGGCAATTCCAAAGTGTGTTCGGTGAACGCCTGTGCCGATTGAGACGGGATCCGTCAGAATGGAACGCGATGCACGCGTCTCCCTTCTTGAATGAGTGGGCACGCTGCACAGCGACTCTACGCAAGCAAAGCGCGAGCGCTGAAGAGTCCGACGCGAGGCGGGCCGACACGACCGGTGTCCGTTGGCGTGGCCCGGCGGCCACCTGGCACCGTGCCAGGACACAGACGGAGGGACGGATGGACGTAGCGATGGACGTGAGCATGATACATTGGTTTGCAGCACTTGGTGGGATGACAGTGAAGCCCCTTTGCAGAATCGTTTGACTGTCTCTTTGGTCTCTATAAAGACGAGCGTCAACATTATGCGGTCTCACTTTAATTAGGAATGATAATCATGACAAAATATTTCCTAAATCAGGGCAAACCTGTAATCACCAGTTACGACGACGAAGACACTGCTGAATTTTTAAATGACAGCGGACCAACACAAGCCGCAGTAGGCCAACTTGGCATTCAAGCTTGTTTGCAAGCAATCACGTGCATAGGTTGTCTACGGTGATGTTGGGCGACAGTGATTATGCTGAGTGTCGCAGCTTGAGGATATATAGGTCTTTGAATAGTGGTGTAGACGCGCATGGTTCAGTGAATTCACAGGTGATTTCAATATTTCCTTCCTGTCGCATTGTCTATTCCCATTTTCCCTGCCTCCATCGTAATGTTGCTGACAAGTCGGTTTTCTGGTTCACCTCTCCTTCTTCCTTCTTTATTCCGGGTTTGGGCTGCGCACAAGTGGCGGGAAAAAGACTACACTAGTTTCGGGACAAAAGGTATCTGCAGGTGTCAGTCAGAAAAGCTACAACACGTGTACTGTGTAGCATAGTAGTTAAAGTGTGCCAGGCATTCTTAAGAAATTCCTTGGATTGAATTTAGTTCCCCGCTTTATTTTTTCTTGGAACCTACTCAGAAGCGAATTATTCGTCTTTTGATTAATAATTATCTGCCATGAAAACTCTTCAAGAAATTTTTTTCCCTTGGTCTATTTAAGGCTATTAAGAAAGGTATTTAACTCACTGCAAGTGGCTTTCGTTGGTGGCTTGGGAAACAATCCCATTCTAAGGCGTTCGCATGTTATGGTGAGGGTAACTGCCGTAGAAGTAACCCGTCACCCGTGCGCGCACCAAAGTAATCTCTGTGACTTCGAAGCGCGTGCAAGAAGAATATGAGTTTATGTGAAATGAATGACAGCTTCTTTATTCGATAAAAGAACTAGGCTATTCAAACATATCGCCCCGTAATCAGAGCCTCCGAAATGAAGTGAAAGGCTTTAATAAGCGAAAGTGTCAGCGGGGCGCCACGCAAGCAAAGGGATGTAGGAGCATAATTCGGTTGCGGAAAGCGCTACGTTCAGCATGGTTCGTTGGGAGCAAGCTTGGCAGCTCGAGTATGGCGCTCGGCTGAAGAGTGCTGGCATTTAGCACATTTCGGCGGTTATTAGAGCTTGAAATATCGCCCGTGGTTGCCGTTTGCTCTGGAAGTGGGAAAAAAGAAAACTTTTGCGCGAGCGCCTGTAGCATTAGTTGCTCATCGTTAGTTCATCAGCACACGTACACTCGATATGGTCGTTGTTAATAAAACGTGGGCACTTGACTCGCGCAAGTACAACATCGACAGTGTTTGTGATATTAGGGAAAGTTGTGCGAGGGTGATCTATGTGATGGAAGGGGGGCGTGAGGATGCTTTTGCTTGGCTCGTACATATGGGGTCTGACGAGAAGTAAATTGTTGCACACGCAGCATAATGCTTCCCGTGACGCCGCGATGTGCTGAGTGAGGTAGGAGCATAATTCGGTTGTGGCAAGCGCTACGTTCTGCATGGTTCGTTGGGGGCAAGCCTGGCAGCTGGAGTATGGCGCTCGCCTGAAGAGTGCTGGTATTTAGCTTCATTATAAAGAGAGGATGAAGCGTAGTGGATGCAAATGCGCTTAATGAGGAGAGTAAACGGCAAAAAAAAAAAAAAGGCAGTAACGTTGTGATCGAGAAGGCTTGGGTAGTTCGGTATGTTCGCAACACGCTGCACTACCTTAATAAGATAGCCGGGAGAGGAAGAGTATAGAACTGCGTCGCTTCAGGCCGTCGGAAAGTTAAAAAAAATGCAGATATAGGTTCTACCAGGCAGAAAAATAAGAAGCGCTTTACTTTTACACTCGGCTGACTAAAAAAATGGAAAACATAGCAGCGTACGCGTCACTCGGCCTAATGTCACGTGATCTCACGCGGCCAAGTTAGTCGAGATGCGCGAGTTACGCGGCTATTCGGTCTCTGTTCGCATGACGAAAAAGAAAGCGGCGTTCGGATGACAAAGTGTACAGTAAACAGGGACACTGATTTCACGTTCGAGTAAGGAGACCGTGTGAAGTTTGAAATCTATATCTGTGGCGTTTTCTTTTTTCAAAAAGAGCCAAATGCAGAAACCGAAACTAAGCCAAATTTCACATGAGCGTAAAGTGCGCCTATGTTTCTTGTGGTGTGGCAAGTTATAGTTCTGATTTCGCAGTCTCAGTTCTGGTTTCACGCAGTACATTTCCGCCCTTAGGGGGGCGCTTCTCCATTGTATACATTGTCGGGCCGATGGGCCCTTATCTGCAGCACGCACGGTGGAAGCAGGGGGAAGAGAACACACGCGCATTGCCCATGCGCGTGACGAGCGTCAGCGGCGAGAAAAGCCATAGGGGGCGGAGACGGGCCTGGTGGCTTTTTGGGGGGCGGCACGGTGATGGGATGCGAGGACGGCGGGGCTAGGCGCGCGGTTTTTTTGCCCCTCCGGGGGGTGCTGCAGAGGAGAGGCCACGGCGGTTTGAGGGGTCAGCTAAGGCGAGTTGATGGCTCGCATTCCACTGCGAGTTGCGTGTGAGTTTTTTCCTGCGATTATGTTTCGCGCCGGTCTGGCTGCCGTTATGTTTCGCGCCGTATGTTTCATTGACCGCCAGTCTGCGGGGATTGTTGACTCCGGGCTTTTGGTCCTCCCGTGGGCGTTAGTGCCGTGTTCTGCCGGTCCGGAAGGATGGATGTTATTCCTTTGAGTTGTGATTCCATTAAGAATTAAAAGCGGTTCTTGTTCCCAGCGTTGCTGGCTCGTGTCCTGCGAATTGCGGCTCACTGACCCCCCTGAGCGGAGGCGGGGCCTTCAACATATATACGCGACGCCTTGTACAGTAGATCAGTCCTGCTTGGTTTCCGGCTGCTGCTCATTCTTTACGGCCGGCGCTCCGGGCGCCGTGCCCTTTGTTCTCCGTCGCCGTGGCGTCGACATAACATATCTTTAACTTCTAAAACAGTTTGAATCAAAATGGGACCATTACTGATTGTAACGTGAACTTAAAAAGGCAGTTTCTAATCAAAAATGAGCCAAATGCTGCAACTGTTTCAATCAAACTGAGCCACATTCATTAAACCAGCCCTGCGCGAACAATTGTGACCAAAACAACCAACATGGTCTCATCCAATCTGTTTCATTTGTGTCCTAGTTGCTTTGCTATCGTGTTTGCGTTTACAATTAGTTTTTCTAGGGCGAGTTGGCACTTTCTGAAGGACATGATATTCTAGGACAAAACTCGAATATAAAGAATGAGAAGCCGACTTTCCTACTTATTTTTGCCTCGTTATCTTTCTTTTGGAGTTAAGCGCTACGGTATCATGGCCTCCTTTCGCTCGCACACGGTATATTTGAAATAAAAACATATGAAAAGAAGGTATTGGGCACTGATCTATTACTTAAAGAAGAAGAAGTGATCCGAAACGGCATGGCATAAACCATCTCAGAAGAAGAAGAAGAAGAGCTGGAGCACTTTTCAAGGCCTTCAATAGATTCCAAAAACAAGAAAACACTACTGACACTTCAGAACAGTGCCACTTTTGCCACGAAGAACCACTCGCTCTTCAAGTCTTGAAATCGCCATTACACCCATGCGACGAAGCACGGCCCCGATGGAAGCACAACAATGACCTTGATTTTATCGCGAAATATTGCTATACCGTACATTGGAATCATTTTAGACTTATTTTACGAGCTAATTCAAGCCCAAATGAAATGTTTCAATCTATATGAGTGAAATACAAACTACTCCTGAATACTGACGATATTGGACTATGTATTTTTTAGCCACAATATAAATTTGAGGTATTTAGGGGAGAGGAAGATAGTGGCAAAAAATTGTTGGAGCAGGCTCGACCATATTGTCAGTAGCAAAAAAGTGCGTTTTTCTCAGTTTCAGTTGGGCATTTGGCTCTTTTAGAAAAAAAAACGCCACACTTTGTTTTTGTTTTTGTTTTAGTGCACAAGGCAGATGCTTTCGCGGAGCATTCTCTAAAGTTCGTGGTCACGCTAATTTCTTATAGTGTAAATATTGTTATTGATATTCACTATCGATAGTGACCGTCACAGCGGCGTCAGTTTTTCCTTGTAGCTTGTGACCATTGAACAACGGTCACATTAGCGCTTATGCGGTGCTGCGGAGAGGCGTTCTGGAGGAGTTAAAGAAGCAAATTCATCGCACTTCACTGCAGCTATCTATGTTGGTTATACCAAAGAAAGCTGTCGCCTGACCCTGGCTCTGCTCAAGCTATACATTATTCGCAGGAAGTTTCATTCTCCCTCTTCTCCTGTCACTTACTCAAATTCGTCGATCGCAGCGCCTGGTGGTGCCTCGTTAACTATGAGGTCGAGAATCTTGCGAATAAAACGCAGTAAAAACGTCCCTGCGTTCTTATCGCGCATCATCTTAAGCCTAATGGCAGGGGATAGATGCGTCAGCAAGCTCAAAACAAGGGACATTTTATTAAACGTGCACTTTCCATGTAAGCGCTGCGCGGCCTTGTTCCCTCGCGCGACCTTATTTTTCCCGTTCATTCCTAAGCATCCGGTGTTGCGTCTTACATGCCCCTTAATATGCGCTGTGCGTAAACTACATATTCGTGCTCCATTTACCGCGCGTTATCGCCAGCTTTCACTCATCTCTCGAACGCTCATATAATGCAAAATAAGTTACAAGTATCCCCACCATCGTCCTCGGAATTATGCTGCCTGTTCTCTTACTGTCAGCTCATCGTACATCTCGTGACCTTATTATACGAGCGTTACCTAACGCTTCTACATCCACAACGTTCGCTGCATTTTCTTTAGGTTTTCTGTTCCTATGCAGAACACGGGATTACAGGCCGAAACGAATGTTGCCTGTATTGCCTTATGGATTCACACCACGCTTTGGCGCAATTTCAGTCACATAAATCAGCTGCATTTCAGTCACGCACACCCGATACTTGAACGTAGATGTGGCTGTTGGGATCGGCATACACCCGAGTATATATGTTAAATTTTTAAAACTGCACAAAAGGGTAGTTTGATTTCTTCTTCGTTATTATAGCCGGCAGCTTAGCCTGGCAGTAAGTAAATATATATATATAAAAATAAACGACAAGAGTTGAGGGACCAGGCACACAATACTAGATTAAAAATTTGCCACATCTACTATTTCAAAACATGAACCGCGAACAATATATTCTGGCTCCACGCTACTTCTGGAAGGGTGCGGAGCACTGCGTGAAGATCAGAAAATTTTCTTGCGGTGGTGGCACATTCCGTGCCTCTGTTTTTGTTCGAACAATCGAGCTTGGAACAGTATGCCATTTCGCATGGCATATTTCACAACAAATGATGTTGTCTTCGACGCATTGAATGATGCTGTCTTCGACCCTGTTGTTACCGGCCAAAAGAGGGGATTTGGAATATCACGCGAAGAATGACACACAGACTGAAACGTGCAGCGGGCTGCTCAAGCATAAACGACGCCCGAAAAGAACAGACACAGCATAAGCGAGAACTAAAAACGTTCACAGATCGACACTTAAAGAAGGCTGCTCAAACGCAAGAAAAAGGACGCACGAAACGTACGCACAGTTATACACACACTTTTAAAAGTGTCCGTGAAATCGACAAACAAAGTCTACGTAATCTTGAAGGATGCCTGTCCGTTTATTGAAATATACAAGTAACCGCCCTAAATACGAAATAACATGCCCCGTTTTTTGAGGTACGGAAAGTGTTCCCGTTTAATGGGCTACTTGCAAAAGATGTAAAAGTTGGCTTCACTCTCTAATTAATGTTACAAATTAAGTTCTAATTAATGTGGTGGCTTCCCTTTAAGTTATTTTCCAACCAAAGGGCTCTGGTTACCAGGCTACCTTTCCAGACAAAGTATTTGGTGGAAAGCATGGGCAGCGTGTATAGGTATATGTATATATAGCACATTCTCCGCGTGCATAGGTTCCCTTCTTTAATGGTTTTTTTTATAAGTGCGGAGAACACTTGAGGCCCGGGCTGTCGTTATGGCCTCCTGTCGTTGTCTCATGTCACTTGGCGTCACGCAGGCAAAACTATGTATACCATAGCCATGTATAGTATAGCCATGTGTAGCAAGGAGGTGAGAGAGGGAAGTGAGGTTGAGGAGGGAGTGTACTATCATCGTATGCTGTGATCTCATGTCGCTTGGCATCATGAATACAAAATTATATATATTATAGTCATGTGTAACAAGCGGGCGGGAAAAGAATGTGAGGGTAAGAGTGAGTTATGAGAGGATGATTATGAAGGCAAGGAAGAGCGGTGAGAGTAAAGCACAACACACCCATGTATGGCGTCCCACAGGAAAAACTATGTATAGCCTAGCCATGTATAGTGTGGTATAGGAAGGGTGTGGGAAAGTGAACTGACGGTGAGGAGGAGAGAAAAAAGGAGAAGGGGAAGGGAGAGGGTGAGGTAAAGCATAGCCACGTATGGAGTCACGCAGGAAAAACCGTGTATAGCATAGTTATGTGTAGTATGCTATAGTAAGGGTACGGGAAAGGGGGAGCGAAGCTAGGGTGAGGAGGATGGGAATGAGAAGAGGAGAGGGTGAAGCACAACACAGCCAGCGTTGTATAGCATGGTCGTACGTTGTATAGTATAGCAAAGGGTAGGAGGAGAAGCAAGGGTGAGGGGAGGGAAAGGACGAGGGGTAGAGCCAACACCACCTAGACTTTCAAGGCCGAAGGGCTCTCCGCATTCCGAGTGCTGACGTCACCAACCGGCGGCGGCGGGGAAAACAGGTGCTGTTGGGAAAACCGGCTTTCCCGGCCTCCCGCTTCAGCGCGGATGGATACAAATTGAGACACGTGCGCTAGTAGTCCTTTAGAAACTGCCTGCATTTGTCTGAATAATGAAACGCAAAAGCCCAAACAAAGCTGTATTAATCATACGAAAGTTATATTTCAGTGAAATATCAGCTTCCAACGGGGAAATGGTTTAGTGAGAAGGGCTCTATTTTCATTGACGGAAGGACAGATAGTGCAGTGGCACAACGGGGAACCTCAGTTCGCTTCTCGGTGTCACTCGAGGTACGTCGGTCCCCTCAGTGCAATGTCCTGTTTTTGCGACGTCGTGAGTGCTGTATTGTGTGTGGTGCATTGACTTCATCGTGCCGAACAAGTGTTGCGTCCCTCAGTGCCGTGGAAATTACGACTCGACGTGCAAGGTACGCGTTTTTAGATTTCCGCAAGAGGACGAGCTGCGCAGAAAATGGCTGCGCGCAATTCCACGAGACAAATTCATTCCTTCGCAGTACTACAGGGTGAGTCGTCCTGCAGAATTTTATTATATTTCACAGCGTGATTACACGTACGCAGTGCTTCAGCTTCAAATACTAAATAATATTGGTCGTCTAGTAGAAAGGTTGCGGATGAACGAGCTTTATTTATTTATTTACGAGGGACATCATCCCGGTGTTGGTGTACGTGGCAGGGTATGCTGTGTATGCGGCATTGAAGAAGCTCAAGTGTCAGAAATGCAGAGAAGCGTTGACATTGAACAAAGAAATTACAGTTTCTGTCGCTGACTAGCATTATGACCTCACCAGAGCAATGAACCGTGGAGACCTTGTTCATCTAACAATGCTTATTATAAATGTTGTTGCGCATAATTATGCTGTATAGTGGAGCAACTATCAAAACAACAAGTGTTTTTAAAGCTCTCAAACCAGCGCCAGGTGGTAACAGACCTCACCATAGAGCTACTAAGCAACGACGAGTCGTCAGATTTCGATGCCTGCGACGACGGACACTCTTGCGAACTGGTGCTGAAGTACGTGTTATGGTGCAGCGCTAACATTCTTCTGAAAATTTTTGTTGCAGAATGAATGACAAGATTTTGAAAGCTCATTCTAAATCAAAGAAGAGAAAGCTCGAAACACTGAGTAAGAAGTAACTCTTGACGTGGCTATCGTGTAAATAAAGTTCTTCAGAAAGCATGCCATCAGTCTCCTATTCTCATTTCTAAGACGCCCGCAATGTCACGTGAGCTGTTATGAGATTTCCTCTCTTTTATTTATTAAATGCCCGCCCATTACTTTCCTGACTGCTGGCAAGCGCAACTCGATATGAGAAATGTGTGGAAAGTAAGAGTACTCGTTTTCACCCCGACATTTAAGTATGAATAGAAGCAAGCCAAACACAGCTCTGTGCTTGTCTACTGTGTGCCTTTTTTCGTCCTCGTCGGTATCTGTGCTGTCCTCTCCACTATGTTGTACCAAATAGCCCTAGCGAAAACTCCGCACAACATTGGTATAATCCGATCAAATGCTTTTTCTTTCATTCGGTTTACCCTAGATGTTTTACGTGAAGATAATTATCTTCGAAGTGCGGCATGGTTCATATATATCAATTTGTTGATATCGATGAAGAAAACGACGCGAAGTTTCGTGGAGTCATATATCTATTTCTGCTTACTACGGAACAATAAATATAAGGCCATAATAGCAAGCGCACATTTTAGTGCACGCAGAGAAAAAAAAATATGTTTAAATATGAGAGGTTTTTTGACCAAGAACATTTTCACGCAGTTCGTTCACTGCTCGGTGGCGAGCAGCCGCCGCCGCCGCTTCGTGACGTTACGGCGGCAGCCTTCTGGCCTTAAAAGTCTAGGTGGTGTTGGTAGAGCATAGCATAGCCGCGTGTAGTACAGTATAGCAAGGGAAGGAGAATGGAAGTGAGGGCGGGGATGAGGGAAAGGGGGAAGGGAGGGGATAAAGCACAGCATAGCCATGTGTGTCATGAAGGCACAATACATGTCAAGCATAGTAAAGTAGAGAAAGGGTTCGGGAAAGGGAAGTGAATGTGAGTAGAAAGGAAAAGAGAGAGAGGGTAAAGCATAGCATCGTTATGAGTAGTAAGTGAGGTCGTTATGAGTAGTAGAGTATAGCGAGGGGGGGGAAAGAGAACAGAAAGCAATGGGGAGTGATGTAAGGGTGAGGAGGAGGGAAAAAAATGAGGGGGAGGGTAAACAGCATAGCCATGCGTAGTACCGTGTAGCGAGGGGGGAAACATAAGTGAGGGGGAAAACTAGGGAAAAGAGGGGGTGGTAAACCATAGCATAGCCGTGTATAGAACAGTATAGCAACGGGGTGAGAAAGTGAATTGAGGGTGAGGAGGATAGAAAAGAGGAGGGGGGGGTAAAGAATAGCGTATATGCGGGTGTAGTTTATTGAAGAACAGTGCGATTGAGTTTAGGCCGACACAGGGGTCAAAGCGAAATATAGCTCTTAGACTCATTGAACCTTTGTTTATTGTGTAAAGTGCATTCATAAAGAGACTGCCTGTCAAAGGCCACCTAGTGGTGGAAATACAGAGAAAACCTCCTATATATAGAACTCGGGTAAATCGAATAATCACTTGCATAGCACTGTTTTCGAATACGACAATGCCTTTAACGTCAATTAATATGAAGATCTACAGCCACATCGAACAAAATTAGCCGGAGCATTTGATACATCAAATACACCGCACCGCATGAAACGCCCCAAGAAGTCGGCTTTCCCTCTCAAGAGGCTGTCTCTTTTTCCTTACGGGAAGGGACTTTCCCGCGTGTCCCCGGGTGACTAACTCCCGTATTTTTGTGAATTCGATATATGTGGTTTGACTACCCGTGAATTCGATACAATGAATTCTCGAAGAGAAATCTACTGTGCCTGCTTTTAAGGGTGTCGGATAAAATGACACCAAGATTTTCTCGCGCGTCATCGACGAGGCTTCGAATATCTAGCTAAAGGTATACGCTACATAAATATAAAATAAGTCGTCCTGAGAGGTACCAACAAGTGAAACAGGCGATGTTCGTAAGCATAGGCGTGCGCAGGGTTCACCTTCGGGGGGAGGGGGGCGAAGGTTCGTCGCAGTGCCCCCCCCTCCCTATTATGACAACATATGGGGCTGGCTTTGAACCCCCCCCCCCCCCCCCCTGGCTCCCCGGGGGGCACGCCTGTTTGTAAGTGCACCCGTTCGTTTCTCCAACCACAAATGCACCGGACCTACCGCACTTCCTCCTAACCTCACCAACCAATCTTCGCAACTCCATGTTTCGTTTGTAAAAGTTCGTCGTTCTCTCTTTTTCGAGCCATCCTTCCTCATGAAACTTGTATCTCCAGGCACGACTGATTAATACAAATGAAAAAAAAAATATCGGCGTTGGTTTGGGGTAGCGATTGACACTTCGCGATAAATATGTACCGGTGCGCTTCTCGTTCTCTCCCATCGCTATTTACGTCCCTTCAGATAAATATGTTTTGTGTGCATGCGCGCCTGTGTTCTTTCCGTGTTTCGAAGCCGCTAGGCTAAGCTCGCGTTTGACGGAAGCGGAGCAAGGTAGCAAGGGCAGAACGGGGACGATCGTCACAGCCGGTGAGATTCAGCGTGTCTCGAAGCATCACACAGGTCAGCCCGACAAGGTCAACAGGGTGGCAAAAGAGCACGATAAAGAAGGGGAGAAGAGTGAAAACAGATAACACGAGGAGGCTGCGCTCCGCAACTCAGTTCAAATCACCCGCTGCACTTTAGCGAATCACTTTAAATGAAATACTGCGTGCGGGACCATGTTTAGCACAAAAAAAAGAACAAATAAAAAATAAATAAGTTTGTTCTATGCTTGTATAATTATAATGTCTGTTGATATTATGTGTGTTTATTATTGTCATCGACTGGGGATATACTGTATTGTAACGTGCATGATCCAATCACTTCAAACCAAAACCACACGTGCGGAACTACGTTAGAGTGTCCAAAGCGCAGCGAGAATACATGGAAGAAGTGAGGGCCTTTCGCGGTGAACTCCCGCGCCGCGGCGCTGCCGTGCAGGACCCGTGGGCTTTCTCCGAGGTGGAAGCCGCGTCAAAGCAGCGAGCGTCTGCTACGTGCCCGATATTTGGGCCGCTATTAGCCAACATTGCGGTAATTTGGGCAATATTTAATACTACGTCATTGCAATATAACACTGCAGCGACTCACTGCATAGAGAACGCGTTTGTGTGTTTTGAAACGGGGATTTTGTATATTTCCTTTCAGCTCATTTGTCACCGCTATCGTCCGCACTTACGGGCCCGTTTGAGCGAAGCTGTTTAATTCAGTCTCGTGTGGAATGACGAACGTAAATGTGCTGCAGAAGAGAATAAGCTGGAGATCACAAAGATAACCTCGAGAATTAGCGCAGCACATATACGCTCGTAGTAAATGGCTATCTCATGCTAACGCGATTGCACCCTTTATATCGTTTCTTTAATTTCGTGCGTTCAATTTGTCTTAAAAGGCTGCCTCCCGTACTCTGCTGTTTCATGCGACGCCTTTTCATGCGAAGCGGAAGGTGTCCGTCGGCGTGGCTGCGGTACCAAAAAGCAAAAATAACTCGCGCAGCTCTCGCTCCTCATTGACTTGGCAAGTTGGTATACACGAAAATTGGCATGAAGGGGCATGAATGTATCACTAATTTGACATGCTGATCATTTGCGTAACGACCGACTAATGATAATAATATGGCGTGTGGCGCGCAAACCCGCTTTCTCCAGCGAGAAATAATTCTGAGGATGCGTGGTCTGATGATTTGTCTCCGTCAGGTGATGAAAACATGATCATCAGCAATATCGATCTCAAGATTTAGGACTCACCTACACATTTTGAAGAACCGATCGCTTAGGTAAAATACACGAAAAAAAAAAAAAAACTCGCACGGTCCCTTATGCATTCGCCTAAGACGACTCGACAGCGAAAGCCATGTGCTTCTTTTTTCTTCATTCGATGCCTTGATCCTCCCCCCGCCCCCCCTCCTAAAGCTTTCTGCACCTTATGTGGTTTCGCACTGCCCCCAGGATTGAAGGCATTGGCACTTCACCTAGTTTTACATAGCCTCCGTGATTGGCCCACAGATCATGGAGGCAATGCAAAGTTACCATGTCATGTGATCATGTCATCACATGACATCCCGATGAATGACGTCATAATGGCTTCATAGTGACGTCATGATACCGTCACAAATTTTGCCGATCTGCGGCGTCATGGTGACGTCATCACGTGATAATTTTTTGCAGCGCTCGTGTTGACGACGCGGGACGCCGACGGTTAATTAATGTACGTGTTATATGAAGCATCTAAGGCTTTCGCTTTAAACAAAACAGGACAAACCAAAGTAAATGAATCGATGACAGTGCAACATCGTGTGTGCCTCACTTCATTTTACCAGAGATCGCCCGAAAACAAACGCGATTCTCAGCTCTGATTACACACGTCTGTAGTACAAAAGAGGCTTGCTTTTACCCGTCTGGCCATCTCTTCATATATATATATTAAAGAAATGACCATACACGCTGTTTCAGTACTAGGGAGCTTCAGCACGAAAGCGTGGTGGACGCTATATTGAGCTCATCAGGAACAAAGCGGGAAATTGCGGCCGGGTGCCCTGTTGACGCGCACTTCATTGCCGCGGAAAGAATTGCATTTCATGTAACTACTCGTCTACGGGAAATAATGTAAGTTTACTTGGCATTGCTTTTCTTTCAAATGCCGGAATTTTAACACAAGCGTTGCACTCGGTGAACCTTGTACGCTACCTCAGAAGTGAGATTAAGCCAAAAGTATTGCGGTCGTTTGGCCGTCTCTACTCTTCCTTTTATTTCCTTTACGTCTTCCCGATGTGCTATGTTCATAAGTTCATAATAATATGGTGGAGGCTAACAAATTGTCGAATAAAGCGGTGTGCATATGGCTAGAAAACCACTGGCGACAATGAGTAAAAGACTCGTAGTGGTAATGAAGCGGTCACTGCGCGTATTTCATCTGACTGCGCGTGTAATTTATCTTTTTTATTACTCTTAATTCTTAGATGCTTGATGCTATTGGCCGATTCGCCGTGCGAAAAAGTTTCTTTTCCTTCCTTCTTTGTGCCTGTTCACTTTGCTCGTTTTTACGAACGCACCAACGTTCTCGAACTCCATCACTGGAACTAGGTCACGCTGATGCCGCTTGACACACGAGTTTTTGCAAACTGTTGTTGCCCCCCGCGCTAACACAGCGCCTAAATATGGGTAAGCTCTATTCCCCACCGCATTATTAAAGCTAAGTAGACTTCTAGTGCCCTGTGCGAAAACTCAGCGCAAAAAAACAACAGCGCGTATCAGACGCCCTCGCATTCCGCGCGCTCTCCCCGAGCGCTCAAAGCCGACAGGTGCGGTGCAGCAGCGGCGCGGCGCGGCAGTTCACCGCAAAAGGCCCACGCGGGAGCCGGCGCTAAGGACACTCACTACGTTTAGCATGAAAAAGAAAATGTCCGGACGTCGCTGCCGCGTAAAGTTTGTCCCGCGCTTATGTATTTGCGGTGTTTCTGCATATTAGATGCGAAGCATCTCTTTGACTAGGCTGTGTAACGCTGTCCCTCCCTCCGTGCGTGCGTACGAACGCGCCGCAACGCGCTCCCCTCGCCGCAGGTGTTGGAGCGGTGCCAAGTAGGTCACGCCGCAGCAGCGCGCACTGCGAGGGGAGCGGGACGTCACTCTCTCCCTCGCCTGCCGCGCGCTCGCCTCGAGCGCTGTCTCGAGGAGACGCTGACTGATTGCGGCGAGGCGTGTCGACGCGCGCCTCTTATAGTCGCGGGAGAATTCAACGTTGACGTCAGCGGAGGAGGAGGAGAATGGCTCGTCGATTACATGCGTGACGTGCACTCGCTGAAGTGCGTGTCGGCGGAACGGAAACTACCCACCACGATAAGGGGAACGTGCATCGATCTGGTCTTTGCCAACTTCGACGTCGAATGTCTGCAGGAACCTCTCAGCGTGCACTTCACTGATCACAAGGCCGTGGTAGTCAAGGCGAAACGCGCGTCAGCTCCGGTCCAGCGCCCGTGTCCACTCTGAAGAAACGACAAGACCTACGCCAGCCATCGCTTCAAACGAATCTTCCAGCGCTCACCGCAGCACCCGCGTTAGCGCCGTTCAACCCGTGACGCCACCCGTGCGCAACGGTGCTCCTTCGCATCCCATCAGGGTTCCCTTTGGGAAGATGGTGTAAATTTTATCAGTGGTCGTGTTCGTTGTTCGTCGTCGGCTGGAGATCTATCGCGTGCCGGATGGAACGTGCGGCCAAAGTTGTGCCTAGATTTTGTGATGGTGTTCTCTGGTGCGTCGTCTTTGAGCGGTCGTAGCCTCAACGGACTCGTAGCTTTGTCTGCGCGCTCAGTGCTACGTGATCGGCGCGCTTACATGGCGCGCTTACCACGTTTCTTGACTGCGCACGTTTAATGCGTGATTCAATGGAATGCACCTACTGATACAGCCCACGACCCAGTGCCTTGTCTGACGACGACAGTGATTATAAAGCACAAGTGTGCGTCTCAGCGGATACGTAGGTGAGTTCAAGAAAGTCGCCAAAATACGTAACTATGTGACCTTATTGCGTGGCGACACTTTATGCAGGTAAGGCAGCCCGGGTGGCGTGTTCACACAGCAGCGATGATTTGCAAGAACAGGTGTCTGATAGGCAAGTATAGATTGTGCTACAGGTAGTATATTTGCTTTTCTATGATGTTTGTTTTACACTTCTAGGGAGTGTTTGCTGTCTTTCCGTCATTCAAGCCTTGTGTTGCGCCGTTCTTCCTCGGCTGTGTTTTTCGCGAGATCGCGTCCGCCGCGGTGGTGTAGCTGTTACGGTGCTCGGTTGTTGACCTGAAGGTCGCGGGCTCGATCCCGGCCATGGCGGTCGCTTTTCGATGGAGGGGAAAAGTTAAAGGCCCGTGTACTGTACGATGTCAGCGCACGTTAAAGAACACCAGGTGGTCTAAATTTACGGAGCCCTCCACTGCGGCGTGCTTCATATCGTGGTATTGGCACGTAATACCCTAAATATTATTATCGCGAGATCATCGCGTGAAGCAATTGATCGTGCAATAGCCTCTCGCCTTTAAAAATTGGCCTGGTTTTGAATTTTCAGTGTACTGGTCGCCCCGTACATTTTCTGTGAGGAAAATGCAACGGTAATGATGAATAACATGAAAATCAAGCACAAAGCAGTAGACGGATGCGCAGATAGACAAAATGCTTGTCAAGTTGCTCAGAAGCGTAGGTATTTCTGGTTCAGTCGCCATCTGCCATGCTGCACATGTTTTAGCCATGACAAATAGCATAATTGCTCTATCGTGAGGTTGGGCGCAAGGTCAGTACGCATAGCACTTGGTTCAAGGGTTTCAAACTCACTTCGACTGCCGGGCTGCAGTCGCCAAATTTAGTCTCATTATTTAGTCTCCCGGAAATTCAAGGACAATGGAAAAAGTGGCAGCAGAAAGGAGGGGCGGGGGGGGGGGGAGTGAAAAAAAAATGTCTGAAAACATTGCCATTTCACGATGGAACGCATTTATTTACAGAATGGCCCACCAACAACTGCTGAGCAGCACGCCTACCGGCCGAACATCCGGAGTGACTTGCCCGTGTCTGTGTGCAGCTTGACACCGCCTAGCATGCGTCAGCCTTCGTCACCATTGCACGGTCTTGGCAACAGTTTCATCTCCGCCCCCGGGAAACTAGCCAACAGGTGTGGTTTCTGGACGCACTGATTTTCACGAAGGTACCCCGCACCTCCACCACAATTGCGACGATAGAATGCGTTTATTTACAGAATGGAGAATGAATGCAGAGGTGTAGCACTGTTTGTTTAGCTGTTAAAGATACAAAACAGTGGAGTAAACACCCCAATACGGGGCACCAAAACCCATCAGCAATATAACCTATAGAAGACCGAAATTGAGGTGTCGATAGTGAAGTATCAAGTCTTTATTTTGAGGTAATGTTTAAGCCTATGGTGTCCACGTGCGGTACCTTATGAAAATTTCTTGGACCGGTCTTGCTGTGTACTTCATGGACATTTTTACTAAATAAGTGAAAGAAAATATGGGATGAGGAGCAGTCTTACGTAAGCTGGGCTGTCGGCTAGAGATACACAAGCCGTATGCTTAAGACCTTTGATTTAGTTGGACAGGAAACTTAAGGGATGACAATACCTTTGTGCTAATCATTTTATGTGCTAGTAGTAATAAGAAGTGGGCATATTTAATTGCAAGCTTAATTGGAAGTACTACGGTATATATATATAAATTATCATTGACAGAAATGTGTGCCAGTTTCAGGGTGTCGGAACGAAATGTTTTTCGTTACGGTTTTAGTTTCGTTCCACCGCAAAAAGTTCCGTTCCGTTTCTGTTCCGTAACGAAAAAAAAGTTCCATAACGGTTCGTAACGTTATTTATTTGTATGCAAAATTTTGAATTTAGAGTAACGATAAAAATATACTAAAAGCTCATTAATTCGAACTCGGTTAATTCGAACTTACAGTTAATTCGAACTGACACAGCCCTACGTATTGCTATGGGGGAAAGCTCATTCGAACGCGACGGTATCTACAACGGTTAATTCGAACTATAGAGCCCCCCCCGGCTTTCGTCCCTTCTCGCTGAAATCGGCCCAGAATGATCACAAATCGGCCCAGAATGATCAGCCAAATTACTCATTACTTTCATCTGTGTAAAACAAGTGTAGTGATTGATTTCCATGTATGCTTCTATGGTTGTAAATGTCATCTGTGCGCTTGCTACTGCTGTTTGGGTGGCTCGGCGCAGTCAGGCAATGTTTGTCTTTAGCCGTGTTCCCTTGGGCAATTTCAGTATTGTTCTAAATTAACTCAGAAAGAGAGACTTTAAATTTTGATTGCATTAACTCCCCCCATGTAAATGGACGTGTTTTGGAGCACAAATAGCTTCGTATATTTTGGCATTAAGGCTCACTGCTCACGTCAGGGGCGTAGCCAGAAATTTTTGTTGGGGGGGTTTCAACCATACCTTATGTATGTTCGGACGCGCGTTTGTCTGTATGACTGCGTGTATATATAGGCAAGCAAAATTGAAAAATTTCGGGAGGGGGAGGTTGAACCCCCCCCCCCCCCCCCGCTCTTTGGCTACGCCACTGCCGCACGTGAATGCGATTCGCTGCTTGTTTCTGGGGTATCACTGACTGATAAATAAATTCTGTTCGCTGTTAGAGCATGAACTTCATTTACGAAATTGCCTGCCACAAAAGTAGAATCGCCTAATTTGCAGGAACGAGTCTAGAGGTGGCTTCTCTGGGTTCTCTCCACACAGTGTGGGGGCGATGTCTGTTCATTCTAACGCCTGCCCGCTAATTCGAACTCCACTTAATTCGAAAAATTTTATAGTCCCATTAGAGTTCGAATTAATGAGCTTTTACTCTGTTGAATTTGTCGTATAATTACTCACGCTCCTCTTAAGAAAGCGGGACTGGGGTAGAACGCGTTCTTGCCACGTTCTCAAGAGGAGCCCAACTAACTGTACCACGAATTCCTACAAATCATCGCAAACCAGTGCCCTTCTAAGTTATAGCAGACTTTCTGAAAAGTGAATTACGAATATTTTGAGCACGCTCAATGCTTTGCGTCAAGGGAGTGAGTATGATCTTAGATGCAGCCCGTCATCGATTGTACCTCTCATATGCAAGACCGCTGTTTTTATAAAACAAACTTGCGCGCCGAGAATGCCCTCTCCACGCTGTAATTTGTCGCACGCACACGAAAGTCCACTTGAGTTAATATAAACATCTCTGGTTGCCACTGTTTTCGTTTTTCGCACAATTTCAACTCATATTTACTTTGGAATTCTTGCCTGAGGTATGCGCTAGTTCCGTATAGTTCTGTACTCCGAGATGTGCATTATTGCTCACGTTGCATGACCTCGGTTGTTCCGGACTGTCAAGTTTCCGAGCGAAACGAAAAACGATAAAAAAATTTCGGTTTCACTCCGGAACGAAATAATAGATAACGTTTCGGTTACGTTTTCGTTCCGGTCAAAAATATCGTTTTTTTTCGTTTTTCGTTTTCGGTTTTTGTTCCGTTCCGATACACTGGCCAGTTTAGTTAAGTTTATTAAGCTAGCGCATGCTTTGCTTGTTGCTGTATTTGCCTGGGAAAAAACGGTGTCAATTATTAGTCCTGCCCTTACATGTCTTTGTTTGATGAACGAAACATGTTCTTTCTTATACCAGTTCTTTAAATAGTGAAGTAGCACTATTGCAGAAGCTTCTTATAAATGGTTTAGGCTGTAATGGTGTATCAATAACATTACTTTGATTGTGTGGTACTGTAGTTCTCGCTTTCCTTTGTGCTTTGCAAAGAAGCATGAAGCCAAAAGGTGGGTCTTATTTGCAGTATTCACAACCAAGATGTTCATTTAGGGAAAGTGGTTACAGTGCTGAATTAGTTTATGCATTTGTTAATTGGTGAATGTCATTTCTGATATGTCAACACGTTTTCTGATCACAGAATTCTGGACAGTGCGGTTACTGATTTTGTGGCATGCCAGGCGCTATGAAATTGGACTGACGAAACAAGGGGGATGGATTAAGGCTGGCGAGTTGGGCTTGTTGGTACATATTTACGGAACACTACAGCGCAAAAAATACACGACGGACGAAAGGAACACAAACGACGACGACACGCGCTGTCAAGCGCGGATTAAGGCCTCGTTTGGATGGATTAAGGCCTCGTTTTCCTTGTTAGACACAACCTACCAAATCGAACAGTCAATGAAGCCAAGGAAGGCATAGGGGAGATTATTTTAGTTTTTAACTGTAGTGTGGTAAATATGACAACTTGAAAGGAATTAAAGTAAACGAAAGAGACACTTGCTGCTGCCAAGGAATGGATCTGAAACATCTGGGTAGTGCATCTGATGCTCAATGTGGCTACAACAGCGCTAGATGTCTCATCCATCCGAGAAACTCTATGAGTTTAATCCGAACAGTACATGCTAGTGCCACTTGTGGCCATTGGCAGCTGGCCAATGAACCCTCGCATGCTACCTGAAGCCATCAAGTCTGCCTTGATGCGACCCTAGCGATGAAAGAACGAAAGAAGCGTAGTGAATTCAGGGCTCATTGAATTAGACACACTTGTAGTGAACAGGACGAGGCATGTGTATGAATTGACTTTAGTCGAACAAGGTTGATTTTTTGAAGAGTTTAAATCTAGGCATGCTGGCAAAACATACCCAAGATTTAAAACCATGCAAGAGCAGCAGAAGTGACAGAAAATGGCAGTGTTTAATGTTTCCTGTACCCTCTGGTTTCTTACACTTCTACAAAATCTTGAGCTATCTTGAAATCATCACATTCATGAGGAAATGCCATAAGGTTGGCTCATTACGATTCATTGTGCACATAGAGCACACATTAATTTATTTAATAATGTGGTCAGAGTGCTGATGGAGTTTTTTGTACAAATTCCTTTTTTGCAAGCTGCGGTTTTGATCCGTTTTTTAGTACTCAAGTGCAGGCAAGCTTGACATAAAATCCATAGCTACATTTGTCTGCCAAATTCATTACTCCACTAATACTTGCTTTAATGCATCCTGAGCTCATCATGCAAGGTCAAATTTTGGTATATCAACATATACCTGTGTTTAGCTATCATGTTTGTATGTACTACTTGCGTACTGTAAGGCCTCTATTCTGGAGAAGCTGGTGGAATGTTTTTTGTGCATGTACCCAGCGTAGACAACTGAGCATTCAAGGGACTGAAGCAGTGGACAGCTTGCTGTGAAAGATCGGAGCATTCTTCATTAGGTCTGGACAAGCCCATATTAAATGGTAGGTATTTGTTTCCATGTCTACAAATGGGCAGTTCGGCCATTTTTGACCAATCTAGAAGTGAAGTCAAGAAGGTAGTTCTTGGCTTGTTGTTACATAATGTGAGGAAAACAGGGCACACTTAGACATTGACGGAGTCAGCAGCATGACACAAGCTCTATACATAAATATTTATTTGAAATAGCAGAGAAAGTTACTTGAAAGACGTGACGAAAATTTCGAAACAAGAAGTGACAGAAAGAACGCCAACCAATAAACCTAGCACTGCAAGAAGCAAAAGTGATCAAGCGCGCGTAGTCCTGAGCCTGAGTAGAAGGTGAAATAGACTGGAAAGGGCCCACTGTAGAAGAAATGAAGCTTAATAGTACATTTTGTTGGGCCATTAGGTGCATCGTTACTTGAAAGACATGCGCTTGATCGCTTTTGCTTCTTGCCGTGCTACATTTATTGGTTGGCATCCTTTCTGTCTCTGCTTGTTTCTTCTCGTTTCTAACCTTGCGTCACGTCTTTCAAGTAATGATTCACCAACTGGCCCAATGAAACATACTATTAAGCTTCATTTCTTCTACAGTGGGCCCTTTCCAGTCTGTTTCACCTACTCAGGCTCAGGACTACGCGCGCTTGATCGCTTTTGCTTCTTGCCGTACTAGGTTTATTGGTTGACGTTCTTTCTGTCTGTTCTTGTTCCTTCTCGTTTCTAACTTTGCGTCGTGTCTTTCAAGTAACGATGAACCAACTGGCTCAACAAAACGTACTATTAGCAGAGAAAGACATGAATAGAAATATGTGCGTCAGAGTGCACGTCACAGAGGTGTGACTGCAAACGATCTGAAATCGACACGAAAGTTCCTTTTCAGACAAACTAACAGAAGGCGTGCTAGCACAGGTCCCCAGCCACTCCATCCCAGGCACACTACTGTTGCAAAGGCTGAAATGTTTTTGATGGGCGCTCAACACAAGAGGTACATCAAGAGCAGTCTTCTTCAGATTATGCGCAATATCATGCATGTAAGCCACTACAACTCTGTGCTCGATACTGCGGGCAGATAATATGTGAAGTAAATTTTCGACCACTGCTACCTGTAGATTGCTCTGATAACCAGCTTCCACCAAGCGACATGTTCTTTAGCGCGAAGACATAGATATCTAATTCCCTCTACATGTTATCATTTCTGAGATAGCAGAATGTCAAAAATCGGTTTTAGCTTCTTGCAAGAAAAACTAAATCCGCGGGAGGGTAATGATCCTTTTCGGGTGAAAAATTCTATCCAGGTTTTGGATTACGTCCGCGCTGAATGAATTAGCTGAAATTCAATTGCATTTTCCATTGACTGTAATGATCGGCATTATTCTTCAACCCACTAGAGTCTAATAAAGTTCTTTGAAGATTCTATTGAAAAGTGCGGTTCAGTAACCTTCCAAATGTCTGCTGGCATTCCAGTTGGCAGTTTTCAACTGCTAGGTCAGTGGTTCTCAAATGGGTGTCCACGGACCCCAGGAATTCCGTGAAGATATTTTTTGGGAGTTGCGAAACCCACCCTTGAAAACAAAAAAAAAACTCATTTTTTACAGGCACGTTATGCCCCGTTACAGTGGCACCTTTCAAGTTTTAGTATGTTTTACCGCATAACATTATTTTGCGGCACAGCCAATCTGTTTCCCCTTGTTCGTGAGATGGTTGTAAAGCTTTGGTTTGCACTTTTCTACGACATATACATGCGAGTATGCTTTTTTTATGCTTGCATATTTGAAGGGCTAACGTAGCTAGAACAGGTTGAATGGAGCTACAGACCATGCAAGTTATTGACAAGCTGTTGAGATCGAATTGGCGTGGCATTTTAGTTTGACCATACTTTGCCAAGGAGAAACAAGAAGCACCTATTCCACGCTGCATGTTGTGTTAATTTATGACCCCTCCCCTTTCACTCTGAGGGCTCCCTCAGCTTTCACCAGCCCACAAGGTGTGACCAAAAATTCATGGCTGAGAACCACCGTAGTAGGCTTTTATCTAAGGTTTATGTTCATTAAATGGAACGCTGTTTCATGCTTGCAAAAGTATGGCTTATATGTTGGTTCTTCCATCGCTCCTGTTTATAGTGCTTTATCCTTAGGCAAACTTGACATTGTTCTTTAATGGCAGTCATACTCTACTACCATTTTAAAGGCCTTCTGATCTGTGGCAGCCTTTCTGTTTTTTTGTAACAATGACTCGAACTTCCTTGACACGAGTGCTCGTAGCATTCTTATACTATGCGAGTATGCGATGTTTTTAGGATTAACATTCGAGCTTGTTGAGGGAAAATTGATATTTCTGGAGATGTTTCATTGTAGCAGTCACCACACCTGCTGGTGTTATGAACCTTGAGCGAACGAGCTGTTCCTGTCATCGCATTCAGAACTGGCAGAAAGGAGCGTGTTAACATGACCTTCTGTAATGCTGTGTTGACAACGTGTCTACATTTGACTGTTCAGGGCACTTTGGAATAAGGCAACTTGTTTGCTGGAAGCAGGTTATACAAGTAATTTACAGGTAGCAGTGGCAAGAAATTTGCTTCACAAATCATCATATCAGTGCGCCCACACCATCAAGGTCACTGACAGGAAATGTAGTGGCTACATGCATGAGATTGCTCATAATGTCATGGAAATTGCTGGTTGCTTTGACGTATCTGTTGTGTTTAGTGCCCCTCAAAGACTTCTCAGCTTTCGCAAAATTGGTGTGCTTGGGAAGAAGCCACCAGTGATGTGCTGAAAGTAAACAGATCTGAGTTCATTAGGAAGGAAGGAAGGAAGAGGAAAAGCAAGGAAAGGCAGGAAGGTCAACCAGGCGCGCGCCCGGTTTGCTATCCTACACTGGGGGAAGGGGAATGAGGGATTAAAAGATAGAGAGATAGAAAGAAAAGAGTGTACAAAAGACGCTGCTGCGTTGCGTAGTACTGAGCGCAGGATCTCGGGCGCATGACTTAGCACTGTAGGTAGACGAATGGTGTCTACTAAAGGCTTGCGAGTACTGGACGTAGACCATGCAGCACCTGTTTTACAGGACTGAGCGTATTAGATTTCCTGATCACCCAGTGTATCTGATCTCGTTGAGTTGTGGAAAGGTCTACAGCAGCCAGTCTACTATATACCTTAAGGATGATTTGAGAGAGCACTGTGGCAATGAGGAAAACACAAAGGCGGGGCTCTAGTCATGCAATTTGACTCATGTGGGTGTCAAAATGAATTTGTTGAAGTTGACATGATTGTCAAAAATTAAAAAAAGTTAGTCCTGAGATATTTCAAGCCGAAATGATTGAACATTGTGCACACAGTTTTCACACTATCTGTTAGTTTGCACAAAAAGGAACTTTCATTCCTTTGTGCCGATTTCAGATGGTTTGCAGACATGCCTGTGTGACATGCACACTCATTTCACCTATTTCTGTCCGTATATATTTTTCTGCGGCTTCAAATAATCATTTGTTATAGTTAGCTGTGGTGTCGTGTTGCTTTCTCCGTTTCAGTCTAAATGTGCACTATTTACTATTTTACTCACCCACTCGAGGGACTTATCGCACCTATATTTTGAGGAACTCCAACATAGTAAACAGTATGTAATACCAAGTGCTTGTCATATTGTTCAAACAGTTGTGCAGTTGGGTATACTTCACGCTGCTGTTCTGGGTCACCTAAAATGTGGCCGGTTGGATCAGCGTGATGTGACATGTACCCAAAAGAAATGTCTTAAGAAGGGTGCTCACCATTTACACACTTGAGCTCAAATAAAGAACCAAGGCTTTTGCACTCTACAATAGCCTCTACAATAGAAATCTCACACTTTTTGGACGTCCCATGCTTTCTGCTGCTTACAAGTTGCCCCAGTGGTCACTTGAACCGATCCTGTCACTCTCTTGTCACCTTTGAATGACGCCAGCTTCTTTTCCGATAAGCCCGGGAACTCAGTAACACTGCTAATAAAATCGCCCCCATGGCAGTGATTTCATAAGCATGTTTGCAGCCTCGCGGGCCTCTGTGGTGTGGTTGTCACTGCAGTCAAATTCATTGTGCTTCACTTGGTTCTCTTTGCATTGCCCCATTAAAAGTATGTGACTGCTCCTTTTGGAGAATAGTCACTTTTTTCCTGCATTCAGTACACAAACCCCTAGACAACAAATTTGAAACATAACTTACTTAGATGTGGTGTGTGTTGCCCTCAGAATGAAGCCCAATACATACAGCAAAAATTTTTTTCCAGAATGGTGGCAAAAAGTTCACTAAATTTTTTTAATGATATATGATATCAATAGCTTCATTAGTAAAGAGAAGTGGGTGAAAGCATGCCTGAAGCTATGTTCTGTTAATGGCTGCAGCCGACTGCCACTCAGCCACTCAAAGATGGACAAAAAATAACTCAATAAAACCTGATTTTTTGTGTCCACTGTCTCTCATTGAGATGCCTTTTTGATTTGCATTTTTATCATATATTTTTCAGTCCTTCCTCAGTGAAAGTAGGATGTTCAAACTAGTAAAACAAGTGAAAACGTTTTTTTTCCCCATCAAGCTGTCCGACTAACTTTTTTCAGTGTACAGAGTTCCAGTCTTTATGAAGCACCTAAAAAAAAACTTTTCTACTGAAATATACATAATGCAAGCTCCCTCAACCTGTGAAGCAGTGTTTAAAGCAAGGGGCATCTGAACTTCTGTAGATTTTTGTTCTTTTTAATGCACGATTGCTAGCTTCAGTAGTTGCTGTCTTAAATATGTGCTGTTGGTAACATTGTGACTGTCTAAAAAATTTTTTGTTCATTACTGAACCTCATCGCTGCATTGGTTCTATCTGTATTGCTGAGATGTACAGAAAAAGGATGAAAAGTTTGCTTTTTTCTGTGAAGGTTAATTTTCGGGAGAGTCCTTTGCTTTGTGGGTGGTATTTAAAGCCTCATTTTAGTTGTAATAAGAACTACATAAATGAAAAGACCTAGCATTAGTGATAAAATTTAGTAAAACAAAAATGCTCAGTATCATCAGATCTCATTGCCAAGGGCCTTCATAACTGTGCGATGTTTTGTGCGAATCTAGACAAAAGAGTACCATGGATGAGTACAAGAGATGAGCTTCAGTTTTCTCTGTTCTTAGGTGGAGTTTTATTTTGTAGGGTTACTCTTAAGTAGGGTTTCAGATTTGACATGATTTTATTTGCTTTTTTTGAGATATATGGGAAACAAGAGCTTCCAGCATAGGTCGGCACTTTAAGGGAGTACTCACTCAAACTCACTCACCACAATTTTTTTCAGCCTTCGCACTCACTCACGTTCACACTCACGTCCACTCACACTCATGAGTACTCACTCACGTTCACACTCACGACCACTCACACGCATGAGTACTCACTCATACTCAACTCACCACGTTCAAATGAGTGTGAGTGAGTGTGAGTTGAGTGCACTCATGAGTGAGTGTGCCGAGCTATGGCTTCCAGTCATTAAGAACCATTGCCTTCATTAGCATACTGCAAAAAACATTGCTAGGAGCCTGAGTGTTACTGTGTAATGGCAGCATTTAGGCCTTCATTTTATATTCTATAGCTAGGGCAAGTGTGGCACTACATTATTTCGTTTTTTTTCGGACATTCATTCTGTTTTTCTTTTTGTTTCTCAGCCTCATTTTAATGAGTCATTTGGTTTCAGAAGTACTTCAAAGGTACTACAGAATGTAAAGTGCACTCTGACTTATGCCCGTGTAGTTAGATGCCTGTACAATCGTGAGCAAGCTTAACACGAACGCTCCGCAGCGTGTCCTGAAACAGTTTGATGCTTGCGCCACGTAGCTTTGGGTTCTGTTGCTGAGATGTTGCCCATGCATGCCAACATACTATCCAAGCATACCGAGGTATTACTACGCAACTGCCCAGCACTTCGTGGCTGGAATGTCGTCTGTGCAGAAGTCATTTGTCTTTTTTTTTCTGCGAACACTACATTTATTCACTGGTGCAAGAGTTTTAGAGGCACATGTCCTGTCTTCTTTTATAAGTTTGAGCATGCTGTGGATGCATCAAAACTCAGAACATGCTGCTGTGTGGATCATTTGATTTTGCAAGGTACATGCAAAATTCAATTATGGCACAAATTGCCTTCTTTCTTTTGGTTCAGTTGTCCTGATCTTTTTTGTTTTTTCTCTTTGCAGATGAGCCGGGGTGCGAACGGTATATTCGTACAGTTTGGCAGAATAAACCCCATCTTTGTGCGTTCAGAGCCGCTGGATGTTCACTGTTTACTTGGCAAGAGGTTGTATGTATGCATGCTTCCTGCCACAGCTCTCCGCTGTCTTACACATTGTAGGAACCACAGTGAATGCTATAACATTTGCTGAGGAATATATGCGCCAAATAGTGCCTTTTGTTGCTTTACAATATGACACCACATTGTGCTTAAAAAGCTGTAATTATAGGTGTTGTGTGGTGAAGAAAGTCATGGTGCTTTACTTGCTGCTGCCGCAATGGTTATTGACTGATGCCAGCGGCAGCTTCTACTTTGCTTCTAAGAAGTTGTTAGAGAGACGATAGATATGTTATGCAGTGATGGCGACAAAAATTTCCACTAGATGTTTAACACAAGTGATCAGAACAGACATGCATCTACACATAGCCCCTGTTGAAACGTATATGAGGCTAAAAGTGTGATGATATTTGACTGCCAATTTATTTGTTATGGCTGAACAGCAATATATGTTTGTATTACTAGGCTATTTGTGATTGGTGTCCAAACTATATCTGTACCAGTTTCATCCTGACCAGACGAGATTTTGTCAGACCCTCGACTTCATAAAGCCAAACTACATAAAATTAATTTGTATGTGGTGCCAGGACGCATCAGTTGTCAATGAAGTAACCAACAAAATCACTATGTGGCGCATATCATATTCCTCATTACATACGAAATTTCCAAGGAGACATTGCATACATTCCTCAGGTGACATTACGTGCAACATTTCTAGGCGACATTACGTAAGGCAATCGTACGGAGATATTACGTACGTTTCTACGAGACGTTACGTACAGCGTTTCTAGGAGGCATTACGTATAACGTTCCTGGGAGACATTACGTACAACGTTCCGAGGAGACATTACGTACAACGTTTCTAGGAGGCATTACGTATAACGTTCCTGGGAGACATTACGTACAACGTTCCGAGGAGACATTACGTACAACGTTTCTAGGAGGCATTACGTATAACGTTCCTGGGAGACATTACGTACAACGTTCCGAGGAGACATTACGTACAACGTTTCTAGGAGACATTACGTACAACGTTCCAAGGAGACATTACGTACAACGTTCCGAGGAGACATTACGTACAGCGTTTCTAGGAGGCATTACGTATAACGTTCCTGGGAGAAATTACGTACAACGTTCCGAGGAGACATTACGTACAACGTTTCTAGGAGGCATTACGTATAACGTTCCTGGGAGACATTACGTACAACGTTCCGAGGAGACA
Organism: Rhipicephalus appendiculatus; assembly: GCA_030522465.1. Lineage (NCBI taxonomy): Eukaryota > Metazoa > Arthropoda > Arachnida > Ixodida > Ixodidae > Rhipicephalus > Rhipicephalus appendiculatus. The sequence goes on from JALIZH010013683.1 coordinate 42,583, forward strand.
TTACGTACAACGTTTCTAGGAGGCATTACGTATAACGTTCCTGGGAGACATTACGTACAACGTTCCAAGGAGACATTACGTACAACGTTTCTAGGAGACATTACGTATAACGTCTTTAAGAGACATCACGTACAAAATTTTCAAGGAGACTCCGTTTAAGGAAATCGCAATAATTTGAAAAAGGAAAAGTATTCGGCGACACTTTACCTTCAGCTTCTTACGTGAACAGGGGTCCAAATTTTTAACAGTGCAGAACGAGCGCGAATAATTATCACAGTTGTTACTTTGCTGTGTTTGAACCTCGCGCTCCTTTCGCAAACGGGGCCGTTGCAGCGAGCTAAGTGACTTTCGTGCGCTCTGTAACTTTAACAGAAGCTTTCCGGTGAAAGCACAACGCGTACCGCCCCCCCCCTCTCCATTCCCTACGAGATAAGCGCTCGTGCACGGGGGAGGTAGTAGATGAGCGTGTGCATCGCAGAGTAGGGTGCCGACCTCCCAAGCGCGCTCTTCGCGCCATCTCGCTGGTAATGCAAAGAACACGCAGACAGGTCCCGGAATCGGTGTGCCGCCAGCGCTGAATGGTTTATATAGAGAGCCCACCGTTAGCATGTTGAAGTACACTAACGCCGCGTGCTGCCGAGCGGAAGGTCGCACGGTCGATTCCACGCTTCGGAAAATATTTTCCGAAATATTATTCTTTGTAATATATACATACATATACATATACGGGACATGAAAGTGACGCCGACGCAAGAACCAGCCGATAGTGTCTATATATTTGATATCGCAATAAAATAAAACGCACAAACAAATATGAGTAATCGAGGCATGTGACAGCAGCCTAGACATGGATCTCTCCTGTTAGTTTGCCAAACTTTACATTGTTAGGAAGAAACGTTCGTCGCAGCAAGGTACTGTTCATGAAACATAGTTTGTAAGCGTTAAGTCACGATTGCGGAACAATGTCACAAGGGGACGGTATCATATACAAAATCGGAGCACCACATATCACGACGGGATTATTGATATGTCCAGGTCCACACAGTCTCCCTAAAACCTACTACGTTAGCGTAATAAGACTGACCAAAGTGTCACATTGTATATATGCTGTTTAATGAGTACCATGAATACGCCCAACTTATGATGTGGCTGACAGTGTCATGTAGTTACGGGCTGATAGAACGATACGTGTGTATACAAACGAAAAATCGGCAGATCCTACTTTCCATGGGAATCGATGTCATGCGAAGCATGCGGAGGGAAGGTGACTGTGGTGTAATTTTTTTTGTTGAGCAACACGTTACGAAATGACGCTAAAAACATATGTACAAATGTTATACTCGCAGACATGTATGTTGAACAGTCGCATATGTTTTATATAATCAGTTGTTTACAGTTGCTTAACGATGCCATGAGCAACATGGGTATTACCAACATGGGTATTACCGTCTAGTCCTATGTCTGCCTGTATGTATACGAAGTGCTATCTCTTTGTCCTTGGGTGTTCTCTGTGTACGTCTGGCTAGCCTGGGCCCACATTTGCCCACAATCGTGGGCAAATGTGGGCGCATATCCCGTGGTACCTCTATTGGAAAGCGCAACGTGGAATAGACGACTGGAAAGCAAATGACCACGTCTTACCCCTTGTAAAGGAAGTTGTGGGGTGTATAAATGCGGAGGTATGGGGGTATAAAAACGAACAAAAGAAATGAAGGGAGGGAGACAGAAATGGAGGTGGAAGTGACTTGAGGATAACAAAGACGCAACTATCTGCGATACGTGGCATGACGTGAACAATTAACTTTCTTGTAACTAACAGGAAAGGGTAAGGCAGGTGTGACAAATATAGGTCCTCACATCGAAATGTAAGCCAGCCTGGCTGTGGCAAGTTCTCATGTGTCTTTAACCTGTATGCGCTATGTGTTTCCATTTGGTCACCTGCCAGCATGGCTTTGTATATATATTAGATGTTTAAACTTGTTCAGTTGGTGTTGCACTGCAAGCGCGGCAGTTTGTCGTAAATTTAGAGTGCCGTAGCGCTTCAGCGCAGAACAGTGCACAGAAATCCAGGAGCCAGTATCTGTGCCACTGTCTCACCGTGTTCAGCCATACCGTTTTCAATTAAATTATTCGAGATTACTATCCATGCGGATCTGAACAGCTGTTTAGTGCTATAACCTGTAAATAAGTATAAAAAGTTGGCTTACAATAAAATTTCGGTGCACGCGCACAGCAATTACAAGACGTTCGTGAAATAGCATTAGGATTTAAACGCCATGAAATATACAATTCGTCTAAGATGTGTTTACGATTCTTTATTATCACATCGCTTGTATAAACGTGCTATATTTGTCGCCAATTTTAAAGTCAGAGGGATCATTAGAAACGGAACGACATGGGAACTCTATGATAAGCACCGGTTTCTAAATGCATACATATATAGAATTAACTGAAATAAGAACGCTGAAAACTGCGACCTGAAAAAACCTCCGTTATGACTCATTTGGGAACCGTTTTCCATCGCTTCTCGCTGAGATAAGCTGCAGGAAGGCTGCTCCAAAGGAATCAGTTATCCTTTCAACACCTCTATCAAATGGTATACAGGTATACGTGTAATACTTTGTGCTTAAGTACCTCATGCAGTGTTGTGAAAGGAACCTTCACGGCAACACGATTTAGGAAGATAAACCCAAGTAATTTGCGACTCCTTCGAGGCTCCAGCTCATATTTATTTGGAGCAGCAAAGATACACGGGGCGCATGGCAAATAGGAGGCGACGCAGGATTAGAACCATCATTTGTGTTCCTTGAGGAAACGCGCGGCCGTAATTGTGTATTGACTGGAAAGCGGGTAGAGCGTTTATGTATAAATTATCAACAGTTACTTCAAAGTTTGATGCTTCCTGACATTCGAAATTTCCTTCGATAGCTGCGTTGTTGTTATACTTTGTCCTGAGCTTTTGTGCGTAGTCCTTGTTTTACGGATATTTTGAAAATTTTCGAGCTATAACAGTGCGCATATCCTAAGCGAAGCAACTTGTGTATGCTACTGCATGCAATGTCAAAGAGATCCGCTAACAACAAACATGGGATGTGAATAGGAAGGAAGATGCTCGGCTACAAACTCGGAATACGTGTATTCGTAGAAGTTAGTGAATTTTACGAACGTAACTTCCTTCGATATTTATTATACACGCACTCGTATTCACGTGTTAGGAATGACCTGCTGACCTTGTCAAGCATGACGGGAAAGGGAAGGGTCTCATATAACAAATGTTGCAATAGTGCTCTTGTATAAGTCCCATATAACAATTGTTGCAATAGTGCTCTTTGTATAAGCCGGGGGGAACTGTCGAGGTGATAGCTAGTTGACGTGATTAACGCATTTTTTTTGCGCAAGTTGATTCTCATGATTTAATGAACGTATTATAGAATGAAGAGGCGCCGTCGCTGTGCGGTCGTCAAATTTCAGCAATTACGCGCAAACGGATCGACCATTTAACTGCCGATTAAGGGTAGCTTGGGTCATCGGGAATTCATTAAGTGCTCGTTGATGATTGTTAAAATATATGTTATCCAGCTGGAAATTTTTGATCAAGTATTTATTTACCTTTATTTCTTGTGTTCTTGGCTCCATGAAGAGCGATCACTCCAGGTACTACTGAGCTAAGCCTCTTCGAAAGCTGAACGGCTGCACAGATGTAGATCACGTTGC
>JALIZH010013684.1:0-46525 GCA_030522465.1 Rhipicephalus appendiculatus
CCGAATTTCGATGAATGAGCAGTTTTGTACAGGCACTGGAATGAAGAGGCGCGTCTGATGATTGAGGAATGGCATTTGATAATAGTGGTAGCACATACGTGAGTCAACCGCGGGTTAACTTGCATAAAGATGAAGTCAGTACACGCAAGAGTCATCCTTCACGTAGACTGCCACGCGTGCTGGATTGATAGGTTCGCCTATTGCTGGGGCATGCGCAGGTAAGTTTTCCTACCCGGTTTCTTTTCCACCGTTGTTCGCTTTTGCAGTTATTAGTGGGCGATACTGTGTCTTGACTTCTTTCTTGTGTCCGTGTTTGCTAGCCTAGTCTTTTAAAATGAAGTTGACGAACACGTTTCATGTGCGCACGCGCGGATCGCACTTTGCTTCCAGCATGGCGGAAATGCACATGGCGACAGCTAAATGGCAGCAGAGTCTGCATGAGAGAGGAGGCGTGCTATGACAAGATTCACAGAAATAGTTTCACTGAATGTGTGAAGAACGTCGTTTATGATCTTCCATTATCATGCGGTGAATCATACGTATACATAGCACAAACCGGACGGTGCATAAATCACAGAATGCTTGAGCAAACAAATTTTCTGAAAGCAACAACAGTAAGTAACCTGGCTATGCATTGTACATCATGCGGCTGCTCCGTCTTGCTTGACAATGTGCGAGTTCTCAAGAAACACCGGGATCAATTTGCACGCAAAATTTGTGAGGCGCACATAATTCACAGAAGGGGAGCAGCTTTTGTCAGCACGCCATCACTAGCACTTTTTGACAAAGTTAGATACCTTGCGCCTCAATTGTGACCACCGAGCTTGTTGTCACATTCTAAAAGAAAGAGGGCGTGCAAATACGGACACGAGAAGGAAGTTATCTATCGTTGGGTAGCGCACAAATTGACAAAACACAAAAGAAGAAGAGGAGAGGACAAGCGCTGGTCTAACAACTGAAATTTTTATTTGAAAATACACACACACAAACACACACACACACACACACACACACACACACATATATATATATATATATATATATATATATATATATATATATATATATATATATATATATATATATATATATATATACACACATACAGAAAAAACAAGCACCAAGCAAGATTACAACCGATCAATGAAACGGATTGCTTGTTCTGATAATGAAAGTGATGGCTGAATAATGCAATTGCTATCAAACTTCGTCATGTGGTATGCCTCAGCTATCTCACGTGTGCGTTGATTATGATGGCGATTGATGATCTAGGTTTGCGCAAACGAAGGCGTGCAACCGCAATCACGGCAATGGCTGGCGAGGTGAGACGGACGGCAATGACTGGCGAGGTGAGACGGGTTTCGTCTCGCCTCACCAGCCATTGCCGTGATTGCGGCAATGGCTGGTGAGGCGAGACGAAATCTGTGCTTTTTTAAATAAAAATTTCAGTTGTTAGACCAGCGCTTGTCCTGTCCTCCTCTTCTTTTGTGTTTTGTCAATTTGTGCGCTACCCAATGATGGAAGAAAAGCCCAAGGGCGCACGAGACCAGACGTTCGAACGGTGCTTTCGCTGCTCCTGGTGTTCCTCGTACCCGGTGCGCTGACGGTGTCGTTTCCTGGGCCTGGGTAGGGCGGCAAGATCCTACTTAAGTTTAGAGCTTGGTTTGTTTTGATTTTCTTGTTCCTTTTGGGGATGGAATTGATATTTTCTGAGTGCGAGCGAGTCAGATTATCTCGATGTCTTTTTCTTCGCTTGGTCAAGGGCAACCCCCTTGGCTAGCCTCTATACCGGCGAAGGATTGGCCGATTGATTCCTTTTTATGCATTGGAGTCAACAATGTCTCTGTGGCTATGGTACCGACTAATGGAGGTACTATTCCGATGAAGAATCTGAAGGCGACTCAAGTGGAGCTTCGGAAACCCACTTCTCACTTCCAGAAGATCACCGATGTCCGCCATTTTGGCCGAGGTGGTGTCCTGTGCTGCTCTCCAGATCGGAATTGCGTCCTAGAGCTTCTGAATTGGGCTGAGTTCGCTACGCATCTGGTGAGCCCGTTTATTCCAGCACATCTTGCATGTTCGAAAGGAATAGTCCGTGGGGTAGACACGAGCCTGACACCTGCAGAAATTCTGGAGTTATTTTCGGTAGCAGGCAAAGTATCAGTCTATAGGTGCACCTGGCTGATGGATAATAGGAAATAACCGACCGAATCGGTGATAGTGACTTTTGCAGGTACAGTAAGGCCATCAGAGATTAAGGCCTGGCCCCTTATATACAAGGTAGAGTCACTATCTCCAAGACCTCTGCGATGTTTGAAGTGTTGGCGCTATGGTCACAGCGTAAAAGGGTGCAGATCAGGTGCTAGATGCCGTCGGTGCGGAGAAAATCATGACAGCCACGGCTGCAATTTTGAAGAGAAGTGCTGCTTGTGCAATGGAACGCACCCGGCAGACTCTTCAGAGTGTGTGGCAAAAGAACGAGAACTGAGTGTACTGGAAATTGTGGAACGCAGGCGTTGCTCCCGGAGGGAAACAGTGGCATAACTTAAGGAAAGCTCGAAAGGCTATGCAGGCCTAACAGCTCGTGATGCCGCTACTATGGATGCTACATTTGCAGCAGCTATCGCAGAGGCCATAGAGAGTGCTACAGAAATTAGGCAATGGAACGTCTTGCTAACAATCTTATTGAAGCGGTAGCACAAATGCTTTCAAATCAGTTGACACAAATGCTCGGTACAGTGTCTATGAAAAGTCAGGATTTTGATGGTTTATTGGTTTCAAAGCGTACAGATGTCGAAAAACAGACAGCTCAGCAGCGATATGTGTCACCACAAGCTGGACCTTCTAAGAAGGTAGGGCAGGCTGATCCAGAACCTATAACAGATGATTCTGAAGGCTTTTCAGAAGGAACACGAAATCTCAAAAGCCTCTGAAGCGCACGAGATCTCCCCCTTCAAAGGTGTCTCTCCAAAATTCGAAATCTAAAAAGTACCAGTCAAAGAAGGACTTCTTTGAGAACCTATCGAAGCAAGACTTCTTGAAAAAAGATATCTTGGATCAAGCAGGTTCTGCTACTGTTATAGTGTCAAAATATGCTCCCTAAAAATCTTGCAGTGGAATTGCCGATCGATTTGGTCGGCAACCACACATTTATCATATATTTCTTCGCAACTTTCCCCAGACATAATTGCTATTCAAGAAACCTGGCTTGCAGATGGACAAAAGTTTTACCGGGGAAATTACCGAGTATTTCGTTTGGGATCGACCTGGCAGAGGGGGGTGGACTGGCATTCTTAATATCAAATAAGTTTAGTCAGAGCCAAGATATCGTATCAGTCTATGGCTACTGATTAGGGAATTTCGGTGTTAGACGTAACATTGCCAACCCGTTCTGCTTTTTCTTTTGTTAATTCATACTTCCCGGCAGGAGTACACGACTCGAGATGCCTAGATGTCATGGTAGCCACCACGTGTCTTGGGGTTTTAGAACAGATATAAGTGGAAGACGCTTGTGGGAATGGACTCTTGACAATAATTTATCTTGTGTGAATACAGGAGTTGCTACATTTGTCAGAGGTCAACCTAAGTCGGCTATAAATTTGACTCTTTCAGCTCCTCCTTAAGTATATCCTCGTGGAATACTTTAGACTGCGCGTCAACCAGTAACCACCTTCCTATTAGTTTCGAAATTAACTTCCCCAGGATATCTCTCACCGGAAAGGTTGGCTCATTCGTAAATTCGAGAAGCGTTTGTTGGGGGGGCTAGTTGGTATGACATAACTTCTTAAAAATTGAACTGCGCTAGAGACGAGACACCAGAAACGTAGTGGACAGGACGATCGCAAACAATGCATCTCTGCAGTTTTTAGATTTGAAGTTGCGTTTCAAAGATAGCAAACACTTGTGCTGGTCGTATTCGCCACGCACGAACAAGGCCCTTTTACCTTTTGATTCCTCTCACTCGAAGCTTGTGAAGAGGGGCATAGCGGTGTCATGCTTAAGGTCATCTTTGACCAAGTCATGTCACCATAACGCCAAAGATAGTTTCTCTTGCCAAGTGAGTCGTCTCCGAAATGCAGGTTTCCCGCAGACGCTACTTCAGGCTGTAGCAGAATCACTCTTGAAGGACGTTTGCCACCGTACCGCGACCGCTGATGAAAAAGAAAATGATGAAAAAGAATCAGAGAAGAGTGAAAGGCGGAAGTTTGAAGTGATGCCGTACATACACAAGGTGTCGCATGGCATTAAAAGGGTGGCGGGAAGATTCGGCGTTGATATGGTTTTTTCAGCGCCTTGCAAGTTGTCGCGTTTGTGTGCCATGTCTAACGCAAGCAAAGTTCACAATGAAAGATGTGATGTTAAGCACAGACGTGCGTATGTACCCTGTACAACTGAAGTGGTCTACGAATTCCCCGTGACCTGTGGAATGGTTTATGTTGGGCAGACCGGAAGGTGCATTAATGAGCGTTTGATGGAGCATGCTAATTCATTAGGAGACGGAAGTGGGAAACACCTACCAGTGCATTGTGGCGCATGCGCGCAGGAATGCAAGCCCCTCTTTAGTAGCACCAAGGTGCTAGGGGAGCTAAGAGCCAAAGGGCAAGGGAAATCTTGGAAGCCTCTTAGATAGCAAGACATGGGCCTGATAAGTGCGTCAGCGACACATCTGTGTATCTCTCCAGGAAAGAGCGTGATTTCCTTTTGTAGATAGGAGTTTTGGGGGTGGTGCAATTCTGTCACGTGGTCTTGACTGTCACTGCGCATGCGCATTGTTTCATAAGGGTACTGTATCTGATTTCAATAAACCAGTTGTTAGTCTGCGTTCGTCCTGTCCACTACGTTTCTGGTGTCTCGTCTCTAGCGCAGTTCAATTTTTAAGAAGTTATGTCATTCGTAAATTATGGTAAATTACAAAAAAAACTTAAACACTACCTTGATTCCTCGCAAGGACATGCAGGATGATATTAGGGCGATGAACCTGTGTGCGGTATTGAAAAGAACATTAAAAAAATTCAACTTTTGCATTGAACTCGACCAGAGGAGGATCTTTTAGCCCATGGTGGAATGCAGAATGCATGAGGGGTTATAGAAAACGAAGAGCTGCGTGGAAACAACTTCTACTCAACCAGTCCCCCAAAAATTGGCGTGACTACAAATACACGGCAGCAGATTTTAAGCGCACTGTACGCAAGGTGAATGATGGCTCTGATATTAACAAATTTAATTGCCTTTGTAAGTAAAAAAATAACGAGGCGCTTTTTAGATTTTACGCTCTAGAAAATTCATACCACCATCCGAAAATGTTGATTCTACAATTCTCTCTCCCCGCGAACTCTCTGAATTATTAGAAAATGTCGCTAAAGGAATAGAAGATAAGTTCATGTCAATTATGCCTATGCACGTTGTAAACCCCATGGCAGGCGAGAAATTCAGTGAGGTTACATTAACAGAACTGGCGGATGTAGTAAGGCATTTACCTCCTGCAGCACCAGGGCCAGATGGGGTGACCGCTACAATAATTAAAGTGTTGTACAAAATTTCCCCACATGAAATCCGTAACATGGTTAATTACTCGTTAAAAAAATTCTTGGATACCTGCAGACTCGAAGCTTTCCAAAATAATTCCGATACTGAAAAAACAGGGAGTCGGGTTTGCGCTTGACAATATAAGGCCAATTTCACTCACGTCTAACCTGATTAAGCTGATAGAAAGAGTTTTGAATGCACGAGTAATAAAATATATTGATGATCACTCAATAGTCAACCCGCGTCAGATTGACTTCAGATCTGGGTGCTCCATAGGGTGTGCGCACGTGGACTTGGAAAGTCGCGTACAGCTGGCTAGGCGCCGACTAGAATATGGTGCGCTAGTGACCCTAGGTTTATCGAAGGCGTACGATAAGGTGGAGCGTACAATTCTGATACAACAGATGAAACGTTACCGTTTTCCTAACTACATAACAGCATGGGTTGCAGAGTTTTTAAAGGAAAGAGAATTTCATTGCTTGCAAGGGGGGTTGTTCTTCTAACAGATATAAACAGAAACGCGATGTTCCACAGGGGGGCAGTGCTGTCACCTGCTTTGTTCAATATTTTCATGAGCTCCATTCCAACCCATCGTGATATTCAATTATATGTGTATGCGGACGACATTGCTTTCTGCGCATCAAATAGTGATCTGCGCTCACTTTACCAGGCATTGCAAAGTTATATAAATATGTTAGAAGCATGGCTTGAAGATATTCATTTGACGTTAAACATCAACAAAAGCGCGCTTCTCGAGTTTTCGTTTAGAGACCCGCTCAACATCTCACTAATGTATGGTCAAGAAAACATTCCCCAAGTTGATTTCCTTAAATACTTAGGCATCATATATAATGGAACATTAAATTGGAAATACTCGGAAATATAGAGCACAAGCATTGCACTCTTGGTCTTTTCCTGGATTTTTGAAAGGCGTTTGACGGCGTGCAGCACAATATCCTCTTGCAAAAGTCAAATCACTATGGTGTACGTGGTATTACACTTAACTTAGTGCAGAATTATTTACACCATAGGATGCAGTACGTGCGGGTGAATGACGTCACATCTAACCGGCTAACTCTCTTGCGGAGTCCCTCAAGGCTCTATATTAGGACCACTCTTTTTTTTTAATATATATCAATGACATTACAAAACTACCAGGTTCTCATGACATGATCATGTACGCTGATGATACAAACATATTTTTTACAGCCAAATCTCTTATGCAAGCTGAGGCCATGGTAAACGGGTACTTATGTAACCTACAGTCACGCCTACAATCCAACAAGTTTTCTTTAAATTTATCAAAAACCAGCTATATTATTTTTAGGCCAATTAAAACTGCAGATCTTTATAAGGTCAACATCCAATTTGGACGCGTAAGAATACACGAGGTGATTGCATAAAATTTCTCGGTGTCTGGTTCCATCAGAATCTTTCCTGGAACACACATGTGTCAAAGCTAGCATCTGAAATTAGCAAAAGTGTAGGCTGTCTCTACAAGGTAGCTAGTCTGGTACCCGTGTGGTTGAGACTGCAGATGTATTATGCGCTTGTATATTCTAAACTAACCTATTGCATTCTGGTATGGGGGGACAACTACGACTACTAAGTATCAGAAACTACAGGTACTTCAAAAGAGAGCTTTGCGGTGCATACATGGTTACTGCGGCAGACCCCAGGATTTTTCCACTTTGCCATTGTTTCATCGTTATGATTTGCTCAAAGTGAACCAAGTCTACCTTTTTCGTCTGTTACAGCATATTAAGGTCAATCAATTACACACTCAAAACAATACTTTGTCTAATGATGCATACCATTTTCGGAAACAAATCCATCGGGTCCCTAAAACGCGTACTAACTATGGCAAACGAAACATTAACTTATCAGATAACTGTGTCAACTAATGAAATGTCGAGAAATGTTGATTTTGATGTTTCATTGAAAATGTTTAAAAAGGAAGCAAAGAAATATTTACGCGACTCTGGTCTATGTTTTGTATAACATTATTTTCATTGTTGTATGTTTTTAATAACTGCTTTTTTTGTACACTTGCAAGTGCAGCTGATTTATTCAAATATTGTGTTGTATTTTCAGTTATATTTTTGTGTTAACTGAAGTCAAACTGTACAAGGGAGCCGAGGCCTTTGTCAGGCACTCAGCCTTTAGCCCCGGCTTCGCCTTTTGTTTGAAAGGAAAAATAAAATTTCATTTCACTTCGCTTCACATTGAACAAGTTGGCTCTAATGCAACACGAGCCATGGGGTGGCTGCGTAAGCTTGCAAACAGGAAAACGGGGTAGCGAAGAAATACATTGATAATGATTTATAAAATGTACGAACGGCCTATTATGGAATTCGGGTGCGTATTATTTTTTTGGGAGCGCGACTTATAAAATGAGACCCTTAATACTAATAGAAAGCGAAGCTTTGCGTTTGTGCCTAGGACTTCCCAAGTATGTGGCAAATAATTTGTTGTATACCGAAGCGCGAATACCAACTTTGATGAATAGATTCAAAATATTTACCGTTCAAACCTTTTTAAACATATGTAATTTGCCTCAGAGTCAATTATTTTACGTTTTTATGAAAGATCCGAGCTTATTTTTTTTTAAACAGTGGTCGTGATTACACACCCCACAGATTATATTCGTTCAGGCGCTGCTAGAACCATTGAAAGTAAAAATTTAAATTATTAGCTCAACACGTACAATTCATTCAAATCTTCACATTGAATTTGATAATATTTTTCTTCCGAAAGCGAAACAAATGCCAACACAGTAGTTAAATGGTCAGCTCCAAGATTACATTGAGCACCTGACAATTAACAATGTAATTGCGCATGATGCATCCCGTATTAAACGAAAAGGCTGGAGTAGGCATCTTCTCTCCTTCTACTGACTGGTCTTTTGCTGTTCGACTTCCAGATTACGCACCTATATTCATTGCAGAATTATTTGCTATTGTTCTGGCTCTACGAAAACTTCCTTCAAGCGAATCAGAAGCAGTTATAATTACAGATGCTCTTTCAGTGTGTTCTGCGCTTTCTTCGGCAACAAATTTACCGCTCCGTAATATGTTTCATCAGTTAATACCGGCAAACTTGCAAAAAAAGTCACAGTTTCGCCTCTAGGGCGAAGTAGTGACTGCGATAGCAAGAAATTAGTTTGTCACACGAAGGACGACAAGCAGCTCGATACTTCCAGCGCGCCGCCGCAGCACAAAGAAGGACACTCGAAAAGGACGCATAGGTATACACAGGACAAGCGTGAACTAACAACTGTCGCAGTTGTTACGTGTTTGTATTTGACCAACGCGCTGCGAGTGTCACAATGCAAAAGCCGATGCTGTTGTTGTTGCCTCTGGCATGGCTCATACCCACTCATGGGGAATTGGCCAATGATTGATTATATGATTATATGGCGTTTCGACGCTGTTTGCTACTTCTTTTTCTTTTAAACTGCGGCACGTGGAATGACCCCTCTGCGTCTCCTGCCACGCGCGCTGGCGTCTGACGCCAAGTGCGCCCGGTGTTCTTTTTTTTTCCTTCTACATCATGAGTGGTACAGAAGGGAGCCACTTTTTCGTGCTCGTCTCAAGGGCAGTTTTGAATTTTAAAGAAACTGTAAAAGCGTTGCGTGATAGAAAACACACTCAAGCTGTTCCGAGATCTGCGTTCCGCGAGCGACAAATGGTGCATATGAATAGCTCGCCGTTATATCGCTGGCACAAGCACGGCGTGTGGCTGTGTTGGCTAACGCAGCAGGCTGCGGAGCGATGGGTCACTGGTTCGAATCCCCGTTCAGGTGGTTTGGAATTTTTTTCTACTGATTTATTTTTCTTTATACCTTTTTTATGTATACACATACATATACATATTTGGGACATGACGGCGTCGACAGACGGCGACGGCGAAAATCAGCCGAGAGTGTCCATATAATTGCTATCGCAATAAAATTCAGTTGCTATGGGTACCAGGCCACTGCGGAAAATATCTGAATGAGATGGCGGACTCATTAGCCAAAATATCTCTAAGCGGACCCATAACACCAATTATACCCGATATGGCTTACGCGACAGCAGTAAGATTTCGAAATGCGTGTCTGCATAATGAAATAGGCAAATTTACATTGGATCAATTCAGCGACTTCGCACATCTAAGATTTTGCTGGAATAAGCAGTGGTGTGTATCACGGCAATTAGAAGTTACTTACACCAGACTGCGCTGCAGAATTCCTCTGTTGAATTACTACTTCCACAAAGCTTGACTCAGCACGTCACCGTTATGACAGTTTGCGGTGAAATAGAGACAATAGAGCATTTCTTGTTATTTTTTCACCGGTATTCTAAACAGAGAAAAAGATACCTCGTCGCGATCCCCTTCAAATTTTAGGATTACAGATCAATGCTGCGCTAATTTTATCATTAGGTGGCATTATATTAGGTTATAGCCACAAGGAGGTCTACTCTGCGGTGTTCGATTACGTAGATGAAACAAAAAGATTACCATGCTAGGGTATATTGGCTTATTTTCATTATTAAGTAAAACCCGTTGTTACATCCGTCAAACATGCCATCTGATAGTCTGACTGTCTGCTGTACAGAATTTTCATAGATTAGGTATGTTTTTTTCTTTCTTTTTCTTCCTTTTTAGTCTAAAGTTAGAGCGTTTATTTCTAGCTTCATAGGTATTGAACTCAAAGATCCTGCCGCCCGGTTCTTGGCCCATGCCCCTTTGTGGGTGAGCGCCATCAGCAAGAGGTCATCATAATCATCATCGTAAGTTCCAACTCGTCCGCCTTTCAATCCTACTACAAGAAGAAAGTCAGGACACCACAAACGCATCAAACGTTGTCACATGCTTTTGTTTTCTTGTTATGTTTTTTTTCGTGTTATATTTTTCGTGGTTACAGTTTTATAGCCTTGTTGTCACTTGTTTACAACACTTTTTTTGTTAGGCCCTGGTTCCTGATTTTTTGTTGATTTATGAATGTCCGGTTTCAGCAATTTTAATCAGTTTTGTGCCGAACGCCTTTCTTTGTTTTTTTTGCCATTTTTTTCTTGTGTTCACGTGTTCATGAAATCTGCATTTGCCGCACCTTGTAAACCCTTATCAAAATTGATAGAAATGCCGGCCGGCCGAGTTACTCGATAGAGTATGTGCCAGTTTTCCATACTTATTTGCCTTCCTATATATTCCTTGCCTTTCCGATAAAGGAATCAGTTGATAGTGCTGTGTCCTGTGTATTCTTCGTCCCGTCGTCTACGCTGTTCGCCACAATGTTCATGAACCAACTAGCCCACCTAAGAAACCTTCTGCATGAGGCCCATATTCTCGAAACAGAGAATATAGGCCTTGGCACGTCATTATAGGGCTACGGTGAGACACAAATCAAATTTATGGAACGAGGCAGACAAAACATTTGGGGTCGCACGGTCGTAGCTAGGCCAGTCACCTGAGACAGGAGGCCCTTCTAAAGAAGCCAAAGAAACCGATGACAACGATGCCTGGCGCTTAAATAGTGGCGCGCTTGTCCTGCCTGATGGGCCAAAATAAGATGAATTGAAAAGAGGGTGCGCACTTCGACTTCTTCCGCGGCAGCCTTGGGAAGCGGACGCCTCGAAACAGTCAAGGGCTCCGCGTGCTGGCAGCCGTTGCACGCGGGGGGGTCGCCGTGAGCTAAATCGATCGCCAGACGCCGTCACTTTCCCCGGCTTTGGTTCGCTGCCTCTCGAGGAGAGTAAACACCAACTGTTTCTACGCGGGACAGGTTTGGTTGAAGCGCCCCTGTAAAGCACCGACGTATCGCCGAAATTCACGCCTCTATTGCGAAAAAAAATTTGGAGAAAAAGAAATTGTCGGATTCCGACAATTTCTTTTTTTGTATTCGTATTCACCTTTCAACATAAACTTACTTGATGGCATGGTCACTCTACGTAATGGGAAGCTGATAACTAATCTTTACAGGAACGCACGGATCGGCAGCAATAACTCCACTTTAGTAGTAGTCACGTCAAGCACAATAAAACTAGTATTCCCTACAGCCAAGCAGTCCGTTTTAGAAGAATATGTTCCGATATCCACGAATTTCCCCGCAACTGTGAACAACTTCGAAGCGCGCTCGAAAGACAGAGCTATCAGTCCAGAATAATCCCAGGCACTATCAAACGCGCCGAAGAGCTCGATCGTTCAGATCTGCTAATTACAAACAAAAGATCCCAAGAAAGTTCACGTACTAACCTAATTTTGGCACACGCGGCATCAGCTCCAAATGTCAACGATATTTTAAAGACACATTTTAACATTTTAATACAGAGCGAGCGGCTTAAAGAAATGTTCACGGAACAACCGCTCATGGTCTACCGAAGATCGCGGAACCTCCGTGATTTAGTAACCTCATCTAAAACCACGCGTTTAGGTCATGAAGGCTGTCATCCCTGCAACACAGCACGTTGCAAAGTGTGCGCACACATGACGACATCTAAAACAGTTTCAAGTAGCTCATCCAACTTTTAATTAACATTCAATGGTGACTACACATGTGACAGTACAATGTCGTCTATTTTCTCGAGTGTACAACATGGAAATCTCAATACATAGGTCAAACGGAGACAAATTTCAGAATTCGTTTAATAATAATCGTGCACATACCGTAAGCATTCCCAATCTACCATTGTCCAAGCATGTCAGTACGCCTGGCCATGGTTTCAAAAAAGATAGGGCTACCATTATTCAGTCCGGTTTCAAAAAAGTCACGATAGGGAAGTGAGGGAATCCTTCTTGTTCCATAAGTTTAATACCATTCGTTCAGGTATCAACGAAAACGTAGGAAAGGTCACCTGTCTCGCACTAAAATAACACGGCTTTTCATATTGGTAACTCATTTATACGTGCTGCGTTTTCTTTGTTTCTTTTTTGTGATTTGTTTACTTCAGAGCTATTTTCCGACCATACTCTGCACCACGTGTTGATAAGCAGAGAACATTCAAACTTGTATATTCATGTACCTATCGCATGTCAGTCATGTTACCGTAGCCGTTCGCAACAAACTATCCAGTGCTTTTTATTTCGATGTACTATGTGCTGTACTGATAGCTCGACACGTGAGCCCGTAAAAGCGGCTGCATTGTAACAGATCTACTTACTCTGACGAAGGCCGTGCCATGGCCGAAACGTTAGTAAAAGCATTTTCCTTTTCGATGTGGGCTACCTGCAAGTTCATTCAATGCAGACATTAGCCGGACCTGTCGGATAATCCCTTCAATCAAAAAAAAAAAAAAAAGAAGACTAGAAAGGTGAATCCGTGGATCACACGTGACATTATACATGCCAAAAGAAAGGTGAAGCGTTTGAAGAAAAGTCTAAAAGAGAAACCAAACATTTACAGCCCACAAAATCTGAGCGCAGGCATATCTGAGATGAAAAATAAAATAAAGGCAGCCAAATCTACTTATTTTGAGAAAACCCTACCTCGGTTCATAAAAAAGTTCCCCAACAAAATTTTGGCAATACATGCATCCCAAGGTCCGTAAAATGACCCAAGAAACGCCCGAGGAAAATGCCCATTCCGCAAACGCATTAAATAGCTATTTCCAATCTATTTTTACAATTGATGACGGAAAGCAGCCTCACGTAGAAATTAGAGTCGAGAAATTTATTAAGCGAATATTTGTACCAGAAGCAGGAGTCTTTAACTTACTTTTGAACTTGGATGGGAAAAAATCTTCCGGACCAGGCAACATACCCAACACGTTTTATGCCTAGTGGATATCAACATACCTGTGCCTGCATTTTAACCGATCGCTCTCGTTGCGTACCCTACCAAAGGATTGGAAAATAGCAAAAGTGATTCCTATACATAAGTCCGGAAATAAAAACGAACCTTTCAATTATCGACCCATCTCAATAACATGTACGGTTGGTAAATTGCTGGAACGCATAATTCTGAAGCACATAACGGAACACCTTGAAGAACACAAAATACTATCCCCTTTTCAACACGGCTTCTGCCAGGGCATGTCTGCAGTAACACAACTCATTGAAATGGTCCATGACGTCTCATTAAGCATCGATCATCAAACACAAATCGATCTTATTCTGCAGCATTTCTCGAAAGCCTTTGATCGGGTGTCGCATAGCAAGCTCATCCTGAAACTCCAACTTACTCTGGGTGAGGGTCAAATTCTTGACTGGATTACTAACTTCCTCACAGACAGGTCTCATTTCGTGGAAATAAACGATGTCCAATCTTCAATCGTACCGGTTACCTCTGGCGTACCGCAAGGTAGCGTTTTGGCAACGGTATTATTCTTACTTTTTGTTAACGATCTGCCTTCATCTGTTAATGTTGGATGCAGGTTATATGCAGATGACTGCATCCTGTACAAAGTAATCAAGTCTCACGATGATCATATCACCCTAAATTCGGCCTTAGAAGCAGTTTCACCTTGGTGCAGTGATTGGCAAATGCACATCAACGAAAACAAGTCCGCGCTCTTATCCATAACTAGAAAAAAGCACTCATCCGAATTTAATTACGTCAATAATTCAGCTACCCTTTCTAAAGTCACCAAACATAAGTATCTAGGGGTCATTCTGTCAGATGACCTACGATGGGACGCTCATATTCATTACATCACATCATCTGCGCTAAAAAGACGGTTATTTATAAAAAGGCGGTTACAGCAAGAACCACCAGACACAAAGTTACTGGCCTAAATACACTTATCCGACCCATCCTGGACTACGCAAACACTGCCTGGTTCCCGTACACAAAAAAAATCACAGCATATCCGCGGAGTGAATGATGATGAGTGGGCGAAGCTCCGGAGGTACATCATTAAAGACGTGATGGTGGTTGGTTGCATGTGGTCAAACGATATGCATGTGAGACCATATCGCGATGCCATGTGTTGTATGGCATCGCGATCGTCATCGTCATCAGCGTCATCGTTATGACGCTGATGTGTTGTATGGCACGCTGACGTGTTCTATGGCATCGCGATCGTCATCGTCATCAGCAGGTGGCTACTACTACAAACATGGGACGCACGACCCACGGGATAAGGAGCTTCGCCCCTAAAAAATAATAAAAAAACGAACAAGCTCGACGGTGTAGAGCGAAAAGCGCTTAGGGTAATTTTCAACCAATTTAACCGAACATATTCGCGTACGGAATTGCTTAAGAAGGCTGGACTACTAACCATAAAAAACCGGGCGAAATTGGCACGCTTAAGCTAATGTACCAACTGTTACATAATCACCTAAACATAGACGAATCCCGCTACATAAAGCTATCCGCAGCTACAACTACCCGCCACAAATACTCTCATACCCTTGCCCCTAACAGATTTCACACAGATGCTTTCAAATTCTCGTTCTTCCCGCTTGCGATTACAGAATGGAATAACCTGTCCCCCTCCATTACCAGTAGCACATCCTTAGCCATTTTCTCAAAACTAGTAAAAGGTGACTTGATAGCCTCGCAAACTTAATACGGTGTTACGTGATTTCTTTTATTCTCATTTAGGTAAGGTGCCAATGTGCTAGTGCTGTGAAAATTGTGCTTGTATGTTCTGTCTTTTTTTTTCTTTGTTTTATTATGACTACTTTTTTTTTAGTGTACTAATTCACTGTCTTAGATTGTTCACCTGTTATAATCCCTCTGGGATTGACAGTATGTATAAATAAATAAACATAAATAAATAAATAAATAAATAAATAAATAAATAAATAAATAAATAATATAGTCACTCATGAGTCTACCTACTCAGGCTCATCATTATCATCAGCCTTACTGGCTCCCGCTGCGCGGCAAAGGCCTGTGCCATGTTCTGCAAATGAACCCGATCCTGTGATTGCTACGGCTATGCTATACCTCTTATTCTCATCTGCCCCTTGCGCCTTCTCTTCGGACCCGTCTGTTGTCTTTCCTACGCTCTGCATACCATGCCAATTTCTTCTTGATTTCGACTAAGCTGTCCTTAACACGCGTTTGTTCCACTACCCACCCTGCTCTCTCCTTGTCCCTTAATTCCTTTCCATTGCTCGCTGCGTCATCCTCAATTTACGTTCAACACTCTTTGTAAGCCTGCAAGTATCTACTCCGTAGGTAATACCGCTAAGATGCAGCTGTTGAGCGATAGAGGTAAACTTACCATTCACGATATCGGAATTCCTGCCAGATGTGCTCTACTTCATTATTTTTGTCCTAGTTGTGTCTCATGGTTCGGATCTGAAGTCACTATTTGTCCTAAGCAGATCCCTTTACCACTTCCAATGCATCGCTACCTATCGCGAAGCGCTGTTCTCTTCCGAGACTGTTGCGCGTTACTTGTTTTCTACAAAATTTTCTCACCTATTAGTAAAGTTGGGATTCTTTTTCCACTTTGAAGATCCAGGCCTCAGCCAGAGGCTGACCAGACCGGTGATGTATGGCACCCGAGGTGCTCCGTCAGCGACGGTCCTCCTGGCGACTTATAAGCAGAGGCTTGGCGATTTTAACAGAAACGGCTTTATGCACAGCATTATTTGCGAAAGAAAACTTGAGAAAGCAACATATTTGCACTTTTTACAAGCTGCGTCCGTCTACGTTGCACAGCGTCCAACCTCGGGGACCCGAGCACTGCGTACAGTCTTGCAGCTCGGACCAGACTTAGTCCTACCAGGCGGTCACGCTTTTCAACACGAAAATGTTTTATGGCGGGGTCCACCAAGACCTCACTGACACATTTCCTTCACGGAAATACGTCAGTAAAATAAATATGACAAAGGAAAAGTTTCGTGGATTTGGATGACCTGGGAGTGGAACCCCCCGACCGCTCAATCCACGACAATAGGAGCCAGGTGCTCTAACCATTACGCCACAGACGCTTTATATTTCTCCCACCTTCTCCCTTTCAGAGGGACCTTGGCTTGGAAGGGGGGGGGGTGCTGCCGTCTGGGATCCGTGAAATGAAGTGCTGCATCATGACATTAACGAACGAGGAGAGTGGGCGCTTCGGTAGTATCAGCTTGCAGCCAACAAGTTTCCGTGCAGCGAAACAGACGCCAGGGAGCGGAACGACTTCTCGCGATCAAGGTTCAAGCTTCGAACTCTGCTTGTCGAGTCCCTGAAGCGCTGTGTGGCATATGCATGAGCACAGGCCGAAGTGTGGCACAGACGTATGTTTACTTATTATTTGGCAGGGCGCACCTGAGCGTTTCTCTTGCTAAATGACGACGCTTTGAACAAGTGCGTATCGAGTATCAGCGTTTATACAGTGCCTAGAATGTTATATTTATTATATGCTTGTTGATGCCACCTTTGCTCGGGATTCAGCATATGCCGTGTCCAGGTGTATGTTAACTACTTCGGCATACCAGAAAAGCCTAAATCGTTATCTTTGGCGTTAATCGTCGGGACCGATATGGGCCTGTAGGGGCTATAGGGAACCCAAGCTCATGTTTGCGGAACGACAAAAGCGCCGCGCTGCGGCTCTGGCTGCAAGCGCTGGCGAAACTGGGGATAGGCGCTGCAGAGGGCGTGGCCGATTCAGCCTGTTTCACCGACAGTCATGGACGAAGCCGACAGTGGCGGCACACGTGCGCACGTATTTTTCGGTCGGTGCGGAGAACTTAGGCGCTGTGCCGTGATAATAATATCTGGGGTTTTACGTCCCAAAACCACGATATGATTATGAGGGTCGCCGTAGCGGAGGGCTCTGGAAATTTGTACCATCTGGTATTCTTTAACGTACACTGACATCGCACAGTGCACGGGCCTCTGCACGGGCCTCCATCGAAATGCGACCGCCGCGGCCGGGATTGAACCCGCGACCTTTGGGTCAGCAGCCGAGCACCCTAACCGCTACACCACCGCGGCGGCGGACACTGTGCCGTGAGCTTGGCACGCTGAACTGAGAGGCTTGCTTTGGGAAGCTGCATTTTCGCGATGGTAGAAGCGACCACACGAAAGCGGAAGCGAGGTCCGAAGGCTGTGTGCCACAACAGTGCAGACAGTGCCAAGGCACGCAATCCACCTGTAAAACTCTATCGGTTGCCGGACAAGTCGTACGAAAGAAAGTACACAAGCGTGGATCACCGCAGTTAAAAGAATAAAGTAAGTTCTAGCAGTGTATACCCATGTTTCTGTTGGCATCATTACGCAACTCTACAGAACTGATTATATGACACATATGCGACTGTTGAAATATCTGTGCGTAAAACATTTGTACATATCTTTAACGTAGTTTTGTAACGTTTCGCTCAATAAGAAAAGTACAACCCAGTCACCTTGCCTCAGCATGCTTCGCATAACATCGATTCCCGTGGTATTTGGGTCGCGGACTTCGGAAATGCATTTCGCGTTAAGTCGGGCGTCGTTGTCGTGTATCGTCTGCTCCACGTCGTAACCGTGATTAGCAAACTTTTCTCCTTTGATTACGTTCGCTTTTCGAAGTGCCTGTCCAGCTGGGAGATCTTTTTCAATCGGTACATTGCGAGGCGCTACAAGTGCAGCGCGAGAGCCAGGCCCGTAGCCAGGAATTTTTTTGTCGGGGGGGGGGGGGGGGCACTTGTGGAAAGCCTTGGAAAAACACCCATTTTTACTATTTTTCCTCGGTGAAACACCCCCTTCGATCCGAATTTCGGGGGGGGGGGGGGGCGGGCCTCTAGCCCCCCTCCCCGCCCTGGCTACGGGCCTGGCGAGAGCTCTACACGTGCACGGAAGCGAGCGGCAGTGCGGCGGAGAGAAGGGAAAACGCGCGACGTATATTCCCAGTTTCCATTTTTTGCCGGAGATGGAGCTGCGCCTGTCAAGAGTCGCAGCGCCACTAAGCGATGCTTGGGTAGCCTATAGCTGCCAAACACCGAAATACATCGTGCAAGCTCTCATACATGAGTGTATCAACAATCAACCATACTTGTGTGAAGACACGGTTAACCTTCGTGTTAAACCGATTCATATGATGGAGGGATGAACCATGTTTCTTTCTGCAAAACCACCCTCACCCCTCGTGTAGTCTCATGGTCTTGGCGCCTCGCTGGCGAAGCGTTGGCGACGTGTCCCAGCGATTAAGCAGCTGCGATGGCGGCGCGTTGCGAACGCGTGACAGTATCCGTGCAGCCACACTCGCACGGAAGGCGCTCCACCAGAAAGAGGGCGACACCCCCCAAGGCGCCTGCGGTCTCACTGGCTGCTCCAACCCTTACACTACCGTTCTGCTGTCTTTGTCCTATTAAGTAATCATGAGTTGTAGTTCGTCCTCTGAGTTACTCATTAATGCAATGAGTACAATCAATGCGCTCAGACTCACGCTGATTCACTTCGAGCTATAATTTTGAGTTCGAGTGAGTACGGCAGACGAAAATTTCGGTCTCTCTGACTCAGAGGGAGTCTTGTTGAGTGAGTGAGTGAAACAAATTTATTTGTTCCACAATAGACGCGAGTAAACTCAGCGTCACCTGGTTAAGCCTACTCGGGGACCATGTGGTTAAACCTGAGGACCCTCGCGTGGGCCCTCAGACGGCTAGGATTTGAGAGGTCGGATGCTGGGCCTTAATGACTTTCTTCATTTCCTCTTGGGTGAAAGGGTGACCGGCAGAGGCGCAGCTCCGCATGACATGCTCGAAGTCCGCATAACCACCACAGAAGGGGCCGGGCTTGGGAACTGTTCGGGGTACATTGTGTGCAGTGCCGCAGGGCTCTGGTAGGTGCTTGTTTGTAGAAATCTGAGAGTGACAGCTTGCGCTCTGCACAGCGAGGAGTGTGGCAGAAGGGCCAGTCTTCTTGAGAGATAACGATGCTTGCATATTTCGTTGTACGAGCAGAGAGGCTCGGGTCGCCCAGGAAGGGACGCGTCGCCTGGCGCACGGTCGGTCAGACCTCGTGCAGCCGAGTGTGCCTCCTCGTTGGGATTGAGCGAGGCACCCTCAATGGTTCCAGAGTGCCAGCTAAAGAAAAAAAAAACTATGGCAACAACACACAAGTGGTGCGAAGACTCAGTGAATCTTTTCTTCCTCATTTTCCTCCTACTGACACTCACTTTCGTTTCCCAACCCTCGCTATACTATACTATGCATGTCTATGCTATGCTTCACCCTTTCCCCTCGTACTTTGCCTGGTGTACTATTTTTTTAGAAATACCGAAAGCCTCACGTAATTTGATGTGCTTATTGAAGGCGTCGATATCGGAACAGGAGATGTGGGCGATCTGTTACGCCACACTGTAATCTCCAGTGAGAAAGAACGATGGCGCGTCGCAGCACAATCTGGCGAGGAAAGACAACCGCGTCGTTTATTCTTTGAGTGTAGCGCTTAGCTCTTTCTCTCTGATGCTATAAACAGGCGCAAAGCACTCTTCACAGTGGCTACAACCGAGTGCTGCTCTGTACAGGGAAAAAAAGGTGGAAATTACGGTTTTCTTGCGCACAGTGCCAAAGAAAAAGATAAGCGCAGAACGCCACACCCTTACACGACAGAACAAAAGCCAAGGTTAAGTGATCCGCTGGCGCAAGAGCAATGGAATGCCGCCTTCCGCGACAGATCGCCGCATCGCACCCCGATTCAAACTTCGACACTTCTTATCAGGAAGTTTTGATCCGACGTAGCGCAACGGCCGCCTTTGCTGCGCACCCAGCGCTGTACGTTTCGATCTAGGGGCCTTGAAACCGAAACTGACATTTTAATAATAATATCTGGGGTTTTACGTCCCAAAACCACGCTATGATTATGAGAGACGCCGTAGTGGAGGGCTCCGGAAATTCTGACAATCTGGTGTTCTTTAACCCTCTATTGCATGAATTATGAGAAAATCAATTGAAAAATTATTTGATCATTTTTTATCATTAACTACATGAAGAATAACATGTACAAAAATTTTCAGATTTATTTTGACTGTATTAATGAAAATAGAGGTTTGCGCCAAATATGGCACACTATGCAAGTGGGCGAGGAAAATTGCTGCCATGGCTGAAAAACAAAATCTCACTGATTGCGGTCTTTTTAGCTTGATTTGTGGAATAAAGCAAAGCAATTGCTTCCTGTGTTCAGGCATAATTGAACATTTCGGTTAGTGCATCTGACTGCTGACATCTACGTACAAGAAGGCCGCTTACACGTTTGGCTCTTCGCATGGTGCCGCCTTGCTGTACTTTCCTGCCCGAATTTTCAACCACTGACTTGTGGTTGTGAGCGTCAGTTGCCGACAAATCGTAGAAGCTAAATATCGCCGTGCACTGGTTAGACTTCACATAATTTTTTCGTGCACCCATGCCAATAATGTAACAAAAAATTGCCAGGTACTGCTGCTGACACTCGATATTTTCGTGAAGCATCGCAAAACCTACCACCACAACTGAAATCTGTCAAAAACAAGCTGTGCTGCATGATCTCAGAGGATTTCTTTTTGTTTGTATTTGCACTGTGCAACAAAACATAGATGGCATCTTATTGCACATTTCATCACTCACATGCATACTGTGCCTAATATGGCACATACCGATTTCCGACTATATACCGTAGTGGAAAGAGGAATTGAGAAGAGCCTTAATGAGCATGAATTTTCAAAGCCACGAGATATGCCAAAATAATTTTTTCTTGCTTCTGCAACGAGAAAATGGTTGCAAGAAAAAATATAGCAGTCACTGTTGTTCATGATCCGAGCTTGCACGTGCACCGCGAAATCTATTTCATGTCTAGATTTCATACTGCTCGAGGGATGGCAGCGCTTTTTTCATATTTAGTGCACGTAACTATAAGGATTACTCTAACTGTGTCACATTCTCCACTGGTCCTCTTGCGCCCGCTATAAAAATGTTAATCGGTATGTGCCAAATATGGGACGCCATGCAAAAGAGGGTTAACGTGCACTGACATCGCACAGTACACGGGCTTCTACCATTTCGCCTTCATCGAAATGCGACCGCCACGGCCGGGATCGAACCCGCGACCTTCGGGTCAGCAGCCGAGCACCCTAGCCACTGTTCCATCGAGGCGGACGAAACTGACATTTTATTCCACAAGAAGAGTATGTTACGAGTAGGGCCGGCGAAAGCTGTTAGAACAACTTGAGGAGTCCTGACTCCATAGTACACAAGATAGCAAAGAAGCGTGCGGATAAGTAAAACCTACCATATATGTATCACACAATATTAATGGGAACTAACAGATATTGATGCAAAGGAAAATACAGGGGATGTTATTAGTAGAAATTTTAATGTGCAGAATGAAAAGTGGACGAAACGATAACTTGCCGTCGGCAGGGACCGAACCTGCGACCTTCGAATAACGCTTCTGATGCTCTACCAACTTAGCTACAGCGGAGATCATCCCTCCGTCCACTTTATGAGGTATATATGTGTATTGAAATCTGGGAGTGTTACCGCCGCTAGCAGCAATGATGGCGAGTGTGGAACACTCTTTGTCTACCTGTTGGCGTCACGTAGCACGTGATCTTATTACACGCTAGCAGCTGACCAATAATCGCTCGCATACCACCTCAAGCCTTCAAGCCTGCCAGAGCCAGACCCTCGCTATGAATGAAGGAAAGAAGTGGAAATTTAAGGGCTCGTTTTTATTTGTTAGACGCAATATGAATGAAAACTCACAGACATTGATGCCAAAGAAAGTGTAGGGGATGTTAGCAGTAATTGTAATGTAAATTTTTTTCCTCCATGTATGTATGAGTTTCAGAATGTGGTTAAAAAGAAAGGAGATTACAGTG
This sequence comes from Rhipicephalus appendiculatus, assembly GCA_030522465.1. NCBI lineage: Eukaryota > Metazoa > Arthropoda > Arachnida > Ixodida > Ixodidae > Rhipicephalus > Rhipicephalus appendiculatus. The sequence continues at coordinate 22,227 of JALIZH010013684.1, forward strand.
CAAGCATAGCAAAAGAAGTAGTCATCACATCAAATCATTATGCGAACAGTAATCGCAGTTATTTTGGTGATATACTCGACATCTTAATATTATCTTCCTTTATTATGCGGTTTAGAAGTCTAGGCACTTGAAATCCTAACATTTGATTTCAGTAATTTGTTCAGCATTTCTCTATATATCATACCTCAGGTTGACGTACATCATAAGCACGGAAGTTTTTCTCTAACCTCGTTATTCTTGCTGTGGTACCATTATCTTTCAATAAACGCAGGTCGCGGGATCGAATCCCGGCCGTGGTGGCCGCATTTTTGATGGGGGCGAAAATGCTTGAGGGCCGTGTGCTTAGATTTAGGTGCATGGTAAAGAATCCCAGGCGGTCAAAATTTCCGGAGCCCCCCAACTACGGCGTCTGTCATAATCGTATGGTGGTTTTGGGACGTTAAACCCAAGTTATTATTATTATCTTTCAATAAACCGAGCTGATGTAGATGGCATAGAATGCAATCGTGTATTGCAACGTTGAGCGCACAGTTGTACGCAACGCTTGTGCGCTTGTGTACGTTACGCTTGTACAGCGCCTTGTGCGTCCCTCTTTTCTTCAGAAGGACTGCGCAACGAAAAAACACGGACGATAAAGAAAACACACCCAGCGCAACCTTTCAACTAAATATATTGTACCAATGGATCTGTTATATGCCGACACATTGCGCATGCTCACAAATGGACGCAATAAGGAGCGCGCATGCGTGTACATTTAATACAACAAACAGTTACGATTTGCAAAATGCCGCCGCCAAGAAGGCAAGCTCTTTGTCGGTGAGGCCCAGTGATGGTGATTGATTGACGATTCATTGTCGAAATTGCGGCTATCTTCTTTTAATCTTCACGCGATTGTTTCCCGCGGCAGAACGCAGCTAATTCGCGAAGCACAGAGCAGGAGGGCGATTGCGAAACTAGGTGATAAGTGTGTTAGTTCACCATCACGTGCCGTCACCGACAAACAGCTTGCCTTCTTGGCGGCCGCATCTTGCATATCGTAACTGTTTGGTGTATTCAGTGTACACGCATGCGCATTACTTACTGCGTCCATTTGCGCGCATGCGCAGTGTATACTGCGTCAGCATAAAAGCAGATCCAGTGACACAATAAATTTAGTGAAATGTTTGTGCTGGGTGTGCCTTCTTTGTCGTCCGCGTTTTTTCAACAAGAATCGCAAAGTGGACTTGGTAAGTCATGAGGAATCGGTTACATCACGAACTCGACACAAGGACACAAGAAGGAAAACAACACACGCAGCAACAATGTTTATGTTTCGAGACCCACACCGCCCTAGGTATACGACTGCCTCAACAGTGAACAAAGTTCACGTGGTGATAACGGCAGACAGGTGAGAGGGAATCACCTATACACCATGTTTACAGATATTATAATACCGTGTTTTACAGATATTTTATTTTGCAAAGAAAGAATACAGAGATTTTCTTACATCCGTAGCCACCTTGAAACACCATGACATACCTGTGCATCTAAGAAACCCTGAACCTTGGTTTGTGCCGCGTTTTCGCGCCGAATATAAGCTGCAATCCATCAAACACAATTTGCCTAAAATTCTAAATACTCATGTTCACGCTACTAAATTATCTCGCAAGGAATTGAAGATGTATTTCGCTAACATGTTAACATGTACACGGCATATTCATGGAAAACGATGTATATAAAATGATCATGTTTTGTTTTATTGATTCGCTATTTGTGGAAAAATGTCTCTCGTTGAATGTTACACATCCTGTTGTAGATAATGCATTTGAGTATCAAATTTGTTTTGCACCAAAATGTTTACGTTCTCGCACTGACATGTACAACGCCTCCTGGGCCCAGTCAAGCAGCTGACGGCAGCTTTTAGCCCCGGAGGACGTTTCTAGTCTTTACTAGAAGAAATAATAAAATTGAAATTGAAGTTGAAAAAAAATCACCGCCCAAGCACTCCGTACAAATGGTTAACCAGCGAAGCTGAAATGTGCGGCCCCGGTGTTTAGCAGGGGGTTCAACCCGACGCTGCACTGAAGCCTTCCACAATTATCGTTGCCAGGTTGTGGCCGAACCACAGGTGGTCACAGACGTCGCAGCCGAAGCCAAAGTGCCGCTGGAGAAACTCTCGCCTAAAGCGGGCGTTCGCCCCGGCGAACGCGCTCCCGCAATCATCACGTCGACGTTGTTCTACCTGCAACGCCGCTTCTTCGGGGCACCGTTGCTGCAAGCGTTTGACCCTGCAAGCGTCGTACCCAAGCTCGCGAGCCAATGGCGCGCGAGCTTGGGTACGTCAGAACGACGTAACTGATAGCACAGCCAATGGAGACCGCTCGTGACACAGATGCCGAGCGGTTTTTCGTTTCTCCTAGCCATATACAGCTTCCGCGGTAAAAAAATAGCAACGTAGCAGGTGACAACCGGACAGTAGCAGGATGACAGCATTTTCGCAGGAACCTCAACTCTTTTGACGACAATGATACAGATGGCTTGCTTACGCAGATATCACCAAGAGCGTCGATGTGCTCAGCTTCTACGATGAGGCGGGTGATCTCGTGCTTGTGACGACCCAAAACGATAGCCCGGTCAATGTTTGGCCGTCAACCACACCAGTGAGTGTGGAGAGCGAGGAAACCGTCAGGTGGCAGCTTCTTTGACTTGTTTTAGTGCTTTCTTAGCCGCATGTTTAGACACCTACTAGTCTGCCCAACGTAGTATTTTCCACAGGACAGCGGGATACGATAGCTGACGAATGCCTTGCAATCTATGAATTTAGGAAAGGGAAAATTAACAACCACCCGTTTGTAGCACGAAGCCACAAGGAAATCCGTATGGATTTCTCAGCAAGAAATCTTCCACAAGGAAATCCGTACGGATTTCTTCTCAGAAAGAAAGAAAACTTTTTTCGGCAACTATGAAGTTTTTCTCTGTGAGAAATCCGTACGGATTTCCTTGTGGCTTCGTGCTACAAACGGGTGGTTGTATATTTTCCCTTTTATAAACTTTCCGCCACCTTGCGGGATTCCGCAGAACTCATTTGCAATCTATGATTTTGTGCTTATGTTTGATGCCACATTCTGCTTTTTCTGTTCTAGAAGGATTCGCTTTCGAACAGAGGCTCCCAATTTTCGTAGTGACAGAGAAAACCAGCCTCCAATTTTCTCCTAGGGCCAATTTCTTGAAGTTATGCGACAGTTTATGAATATATGGAACTACGGCTGTGTTCCTGTACTCAGGAGTAGCGAGGTCCCGTGCACGAAGTCTCTTGAGAATCTTTTCTGCTGCGGAGACCAATACGTGATCAGAATAGCCAGTGGTATACTTAGGGTGGTATACTCAGTGGTGTACTTGGGGTAGTGTGGGTCTCGAAAAATTAACATTGTTGTTGCTAGTAGCGCTGCGTGTGTTGTCTTCCTTCTTGTGTCGAGTTCGCGCTGCAACCGATTCCTCGCGTTTTTTTGTTGCGCAGTCCATCTGAAGGTATGAATTACTAGCTTGCCCAAAATTCTGCTCTCGTTAAGTTCCTTCTTATCGTACTTGTCTCGGTGTTGCACTCTGGTTCACCATGCATCACCAACTCGTCAAAATTGTTCACGTGACTAAGCTGCACGTAACGCGCTACAAGTGTAATCTGCTACATCTTTGTATAAGCTTGTAATATAATCGATTACTTTTTGGAAACTGTACGGCTAGGGGTAATTGAATTACGCTTTCTTGTAACCGGCAATCAATTACTTTTTCTTTCCAAAGTGAAGTTGTAACCATCCCTCTACGGCACTTCTCGTCCCGAAAAATATGTGACAGCTCTCCGTCCTGTCTGGCGGACAAGGCCTATTTTCCATCTTTTCCTTGGCCTTACCTGTCACTCCTCACCCGAACGTAACTGGTGGTACGACGCTGGTGCTTAACGCGCTGCCCGAGCAGAGCCTCACCGCCGCCCACGCCAGAATCCAGAGGTGCGCGCCGCCGAAGCAGAACTTCAACTTATCACAAAATCAGAACACTTAAACAGCTGCGCTCAGAATTCGCATTAGGCATTATCGTAATTATTGGTGACAACTCTGCTGTGGGGCAGCGGTATGTTACTTTACGGGCTAGATGCGAAGCTTTATTTTGCGCCTGATTAACAACTTGTGATTAACATAAACGTTTTGGGGCTCCAGAGAAATAGCGAGGCCACTGGCACTCGCGCGAGCCGCCATCAGCGTTTGGGTTTCGCGTTGGGGACGCTATTTCTCGAATTTAGCGGGAGCCCCAAAACCTGCCGCAAATGTTTGGTGTCAAGCAAACATGGCGGCATTCGCTGAAGCGACGTCTCTCAGCCGCGACCAAATTGAGCTGATTTCTGAGCACCTGGTCACTTTGTGAATAAATAAATGCTAGCACAGGCTCTCGCTCACCTCACGCATACTATAAAGATTTGCCGAAAAATAGTGCGTGTTTTTAACAGCAGTTGTGGATTTGAGACCTCGTTGGCTTAACGCAGTTAGCGTGGCTAGAACTTGAATTGTATTGGCTGATGACAGCAACAATGTGGACTCACAGAATCGATGGACATTATCAGCGAACTTATTACTAGTACACCTTGCAAACAAAAAATACGTGAACCGAAGATAAATGTTTGTGAAAGCTCTTCATTATTACAGCGAAAGCTGTTATGAGATCACAACAAGGGTCGTTTCTGCGCCGTAGTTGTCCGCCGCCGCCGCCGCCGCCGGTGTCCGTAACCAATATCGCACTAAATAAGAAAAAAACTAAATAAATAAAAAAAAAACACCTGTGACAGAACGGGAATCGAACCCGGGTCCTCTGCGTGGCAGCCAGTGGCGTAACTAGATAGGACGGCGCCCATGGCAAATATATTTCCGCGCCCATCATGACGGTAATATTTGTGATTATTATTATTATTATTATTATTATTATTATTATTATTATTATTATTATTATTATTATTTGTGCAAAAAATCCATCTGGCTAGCTGTTTAGGCAAGCGAATGAGCAATTTCTTGATTAATTGTTCACTACAGTGGTCTAAAGCCGTCTTGCACGTCCACACATCGTACGACACACCAGAAGTTCACAAGGTTGGAAAAAATGTGAAAGAAGAAATGGACCTCACCCGTCACCTGTTGTCGTCTCGGTTTACACGGAATATGCGAAGTTCGTAAATTATATACAACGACACAAAACAGAACGACGAAGTAGGCATGTAAACGGTTCTTATCGTTTAGGCAACATCACCATGAAAAGTATTGTTCCAAATTATTTATTGCCTACATCAAATCTTCATACCATGCCTTTTTTATATCAGTGCTAATGATGCGTTCAAAAATTCCTTCCGGCAAACCTTGGTGTCGCATATATTATTGCCTATTACAACGCCAGTGCTGATTTTGATCGTGAACAATCGTTGTCAGAAAAAAAATCGTTCTTTATATTTGGCATATAACATGGCACAAGCGCATTACGAAAGGAGCTGTCGCTCTCCGGTCACACATTTCCGCCGTCGGCTCCACTCTAGACCGGGAGTCTCAAACACACGGCCCGCGGACCTCTTGCCAGTGAACCGTGACTCGCACGTGACTGTCTTCATCGCACGTTTTTTTTTTCTTTTTTTTCTCCTAGTAAGTGCGGTTATGAGCTACACAGGCATGACTTGTCTAGAGCACTTTTCTTGAGGGAACCCCTGCGGTCAACATGTGTTGATACGTAACCGTGAAACAAAACTCTATATTTCAGAATTGTCGTCCAGATTTTAGTCATTTTGGAGGTAGATTTATGTTGTTGGAATTCCGGTGCCAAATCGCCTTCCGAAATGACCCATATATGAGACAGGGGAAACGTATTTCAAATGGCAATGTTAACCATTTGAAACATTAGTCTTTTTGTGTGTGTGTGTGTGTGTATGTTTTGTGCCCCATCCGGAGTCTATATCAACCAGATGGCCCTTATGCAATCTCATGTAGCCACCATAACCCGTTTACATGAGACATCAAACGCAAAAGCTTGAGCTGTACTAGCAGAAAATGAAATGTTCGTGTAGCTTACTGCCTCACTGAAGCCGACAGTGAAGTCGATGTTCGTGACCGCCTTCTTCCGTGTTACGATCGGCCTTGGAGGCTATCATAGCAGAGGCAGTGGAGAATGCGTCTGTCGATCAAAAGTTCCTCCCGGGTTCGCTGCCCTTGGTGGGCGCAGGTTTACCACCATTTTCCTGGCAGGCCCACGTGCGTGCGGCATGGTCAGGTGACCAGAAGCCCAGCGAGGGTGCCGCGAACAGCCCTTTCTTGCAAGATGCTGCCGGCGTAGGAAAGAGCTGCTAGACACCTTCCCAGCGACGCGGCATGTCTATGCAGCTGGACGGAGCTATTAGCGGCTGCAGGTGTGATCGACAGCAGCAGCCACGTCTTCAGAGGTCACCGACTTGGCACCAGTCCGGTTGGCCTTCGGACACTTCCTCCTCGCCTACAATTTCGAGTCGTCTGGGCGTGGTACGTGGACATCTTCATGTGAGGTGTATTGGTGTTCCCCAATTCGACTTCTCGTCCTTGCCCTTTTTAAGAATGTGTTGCGCGTCCTGTTACCTCATTTCTGGGGGCAGGGCGTTGTGGCAGCAGGACACCTTATTGGCGGGAGTTGCTGACACCGGTTTGAGCCTCAGGTTGCCAGACTCGGGGCTTTAAAAGCCGAAGACTTCTTTGTAAATCTCTATTCTTGCTCTCTCTAATGTAAATAAACGTCTGTATTCTGTTTTCCCGTACGAGCGTCGCTCCTCTCTGCAAGAGATGGATCCGATAACACGGGCCACCTACCTACAACAAGACCCGCCGGATCCGAGCCGCAACACCCCCTAGGTAGTGGGTAAAACATGAGCGTGCAGATCTTTTCTAGTGTAACGCTCCTGCTTGGGCGTCCGATACGCACAGTCAGTTAGAGACCTTAAAGATACGCTAACGAGAAGTATGAATGAAGTTGAGGTGGAATGAGCAGGGGCATTGAAGAATGCATGCAGTTTTGGTAGGGTGTGAAAAGATAAGTTATTAGTGCGGATAAAGCGGAGACCGAATATCTCTTACTCAATTACTCTCGCCCCAGACTCAGTGCTAAAGCGATATCGTCACGAATGTGATCGCTCTCAGCGAATTAGAAAGCGCCATCACACGTCACCACGCTTGCAATTGGCCGCTGCTTGGCCGCGGTGCAGTGACGCCGCGGCTTTCATGATTGCCGCAATAGATGTGGTTGCAGACTTTGAACCTCGCAGCGAAGATGATCTCAGCATGGAAGCAGGATTGCATTTCAGTGAATCCGCAATGATCCCCAGTGCTCTCGCGGCGGCAGCAGCTCTTTCTGCTTGTGAAGCCTGGCTCCAACCGACGGAAAGCGAAGCGTCGTTTTCGTCGACCGCATGCGAGGCGTCTGATTGCCATATACTGTTTATGTGCACGCCTATTTAATTTTTTTGTTTTTAATAATGGCGTTTTTGTTTTGGAGAACTCGAGCAGAGGCGCCTTGCCGTGCAGAGAGTCGCGGCAGAGCAGTGAGAGCAGGGCCATGCAGGGCCACTCAATCCGCCCCTGGAATGCGGCACGCATACGAAGAGCAGGTGGGAGGGTACAACTCAGAATAAATGTGCCATGAGATCAAAACCATCGAAGTCCCATAGTTCTCTGAGGGTCAGCGGCAGAACACATGTGAAATCCGAGAAATCCGACGCAGAATCGCTGCGAGGCTCGCTCGTATAAAAGGCGTCAACATCACTGGAGTCCGACTACACCTGGATGCTGTTATTAATGTGATCGTAATAGGATAATTTGCCATAGCAGTTCTACTTCCTGTATCTCTTTAGTGGTATTGTGCATGAGGCCCACCACTGGAAACACGGGTGCTGCAGTCAACATGCTACGACATTACGATCACGTGATGCCCCCTTGATTCACGGAACTTTGCTCTAAAGGCCGGAGGCCAATGGCCCGAGCGCGTTTTTTTTCTGAGTTTCCCTCTTCAATCAGCCTCGTTTCACAACCAGTTCATGTCCACTGACATCTAGAAACAACAAGAGCTTGGGAAGCGTGACCAATTTTTTCAGTGGTGCTATGTGCCACAATTAGTGCACCGCGCATGCAAAAGAGGAGGGTGTAATTTCACGCACATTTACGGTTTTACTTCAAGGATAACGAACATCACGACACATGGCTGATAAAGCTAGCTTAGAAGGGGCAATGTGCTGAAGTCCTGCGCAAGTGTTTGCAGCAAGCACTTCCGAGAAGGCAACTTTGTCCGCGGACTAGGAACGCTAATGTTAATTTGGTGAGTGGCAGTGAGTTCACACGCGTGACACCTCCCTGTCCATGTGAAGATGCCCACACCTCGAAGTATTCTAAAAAATTACTTCGGGGTCGTCATTCCTCTTAGTCAACCCCATCCTACGCACGCTGATCGGAGAAGGTACCGCTACACAGAGAAAAATGCGGAGGGGAGACGCAATTTGATGGAAGAAAGCAGTCTTTGAACGAGTTTCTGATTTGGAAAAGATAAGAAAGGTAGCTTGCAGGAAAGCCCATACTTTGTTTCTTTTCATTTCGTCATTTCATCCCGACATCTGCCCATGAAAGCTCGCCGCAAGCTTGGAGGCTGACATGTCTGATGAGTTGGTAAAGAGCTTCTCGATCGCAACCTTTCAGCAACAAGACCATGGGCAGCGCTTTCCCTTTCCTAATTTAACTAGGGTTATATACGTGTCGAAGAACCAAAGCGCTTTGGGCCGAGCCAGAAGAAAACGAACATTTCAAGCGATAAGTTCAATGGCGATGCTAGAAGGAAGTTTCGGAGGTTTAACCTCCCACCGCCCCGATATTATTACCTTTGTATATGTATATATATGCGCACACATACAATCACATGCCAGACCACAAATAAAGGGAAGTCAGAACTCCAGAAAAAACGTTTTTGTCCACGACCCTGGATAGGTACATTCATGGTTAAAATTGTGCTTTTGTGGAAACAGTCTTACACCGACCTATTTATCTTACTACTTTTCATGGGCCTGAATATCAGCAAGGAGCCACATTTTCCTTGCTCAAGTGAGCCGCAGGTTCCCAGAAGCCACAACCTCCCTGAAGATTGTGTGTCGTTTGTTGAAGGAAACGGAGCACCATTTAACTAGTCAAAGGAGTCTCTAGCCTCGCTGGTGGTACCAGCTGAGCAGAAGGCGAAGAAGGGTGTGTTGGAGCAGTGTGGTGGTATGCCCCCACTGGTTTTGAACCTGTAGAGGGCGACCTTAACACGGGGCGCGGGGCGCTAGCGCACTGTTTGTGTCCTCAGGAAGTCCCCGAGCGCATGTTGGACGGACTCGGCTCGGCGCCCCCCTCCCAAATGGCGCCCGGGGCACTTGTACCCCCTTGCCCCACCCTAGTTACGCCACTGGTGGCAGCCCAGCACTCTACCACTGAGCTACGCCACTGCTTGAAACTGCGGTGCAAACTTACCCTAGGCAGGCTTCATATCGGGTAAGGAATCGCGTTAACGTGTGTTGTAAAGCGTTTTAGAGCAGTAAAGTAAGAACCAGGCGTCACACAATGCGAATTGCGTAACGAGTGGCTCGTTCAATGCTCCAACCCATTACAAAAGCCTGTGGCATAATTCTTCATCGCCGTCAGCCACAGCATCAACAAAGTGCACATATTTCGTTACAAGAGTGTAGCGGCCACCGCGCTTTTCTGAAGAATGACGAAGAATGGCATAGTAGACGCTTTCCCACTACACAAAAATTATGATGATTTATAGGCTAGTCGGTACCATGCAAGTAGGCTTGTAGTAGTTGCCCAAGAGTGTTTAAAAAAGGCTAAAGGCTGCTCTCCTAGCTTTCGCTGTGGCTGTGCTGCGCCTTCTGCGCAGGCCTGGCGGTTTTTTATTTAGCTTAGTTTGCCTTTCTGGCCGTCGTGACGGCGCAAGCGCTAGACGCAATCGCTGAGCACAAAACCCTATTCGAAAATTTTGCTGCTGCTGGACCCAAAGCGAGCCCTCGAAAAGCGCTCCAGGACCCCAAACTTTCGGGGTCCAAGTCCCATGTGTAACTACCGACGAGGTTAGAAGGGCCATGCACGATATGCCTCGCCGAAAAGCAGCTGGGAATGACGGAATAACCAGCTGATCTAATTAAAGACCGAGGAGAACTTATTTGGAAGAAACTAGCTACATTTTACACTCAGTAACTCGAAACGGCAACGGTTCCATTGAGCTGGAAAAACGCCAACGTTATGCTGATAGAGAATAAGAAAGACATAAATGACTTAAAGAACTATGGGCCCATGAGCTTACTTTCGGCGATACACAAAATGTTGCCACACGTGCTCCATTCTTTCTATTTTCATGTTACCACCCCTATACAATGTAAGTGCTGCCTCGCGCAAAGCGTGCCCGAATGACTGACAACTATCTAGATAATCTTAGAACCTTCCAATGAAATTACGTGCACAGCCCAAACATGAGAGTTAGTTCTCGAACTTACGCGGCCGCTAACGATAACGCTAAAATCTTCTATGATACATAGATATGTATAAAAGCCGACGCGCTTGACCGCTTGTCAGTTTATCGACGGCCGACACTCTGTTCGCCGCTATCAGTATATACGGTGAGTATTGCTGTAAATTCACTTTCCGTTTCCCGGCCACAAGTCCGGCGAAATAAAGAGTTTCATCTTGGACACGCCGCCTGCTGCCTTCGTCGACGTCACGGCCACGTGACAATATGCTTTCAAAGGGGATAAGAGAAACACCTGATGTCAACCAACCTAAAGAACAAGCTGGGTTCACATTCGTGTGATAAATCAGGTAATGGAGAAAGCTGCTGAATACAACAACATCTTTATTTGGCTTTCATGGAATACGAAAAGGCATTCGACACAGTACAGGCATAGCTGCAGTCTCAAAATTACGAAACAGACAGAGTACCTAAATCCTATGTCAACCCCTTAGCCGACATTTACAAAACACTCCACAGCTACCCTACTTTTGCTCAAGAAAAGCGACAAAATTGCGATCAAAAGAGGAGTCCCCCCAACGGACTACGATATCCCCAATGTTGTTTACTGCGTGTTTAAGCAGCTAGACTGGGAAGCAGGGTTAACCGAGAATGGCTCAACAATCTACGATTTCCAGATGACGTAGTGCTCTAGAGCAAGGATAGCAATGACTTTCAAGAAAATTATTGAGGAATTAAACCGAGGAAGTATTAAATTAAGCCTAGAAATTAATAGATGAAGACAAAGATAATTCTGCATAGCCTGGCTAAACACAGAGATTTTAAAGGAGTCATTCAACACTTTTTCAGCACGGTCCGAAAACGCTGGCGATTGGTAGTCGACGCTCCCGAAAACAGGCGAGCCAAACATTACAGCGCAGCATGCGGCCTGGAATTTACAGTAAATTCTTACTGTCAGCTAAATATCCCTTCCTCTTCACTCGACAAATGTTGCTATATATTCAAAAATCACTGCGTCATGTACTCAACTTCCACGCCGTTGGCTGATTTGAGCATGGTGGGTTCCCAGTTAGTGCGGCCACCGCGGGAGGGCGCAACGTGCCCACGCTCACACGTGCGATCACACTGAATGTCTGCCATGTGTTCGAAGAAATAGAAAAGAAAAAGTGCACGAGGTCATGAGGCCCGCGTGACGTACCTTCTTCCCCCCGCGCCATCTCTCTCTGCTTAGCTTCGAGCGCTTTCGTGGAGACGAGAGAAGAGAGAAAGCAACTGCAGCGTGTTCCAAATCTTTGTAACTCCGCTCGTACTTGACAGATTCTAAAAAAAAAAAGTTTGCGGCGGTCGATTTGTGAGGCAATAAGCTCCTTTCGTGAAGCCATTTCATAGCTGCTTGAAAGAGTATTGCATGGCCCCTTTAAGATCGAAAACCATTTATTGGAGTGTATACAAGGATGTGTATGTCTAGGCAAATTATACTAACAGGAGACCTTATTCACGAAAAAAAAAAACATTCACCGAAGCATAAGAATGCGCTAGGGTGCATTCAGCAGGCACTCGCAAAAAAATATCAGGAAGCCTAGCGCTGTCATTGAAGCGAAAAGTATACAAGCACTGGATACTGCCAGTTCTAACATATGGGGTTGAAACACGAGGAATAACAAAACAACTAGAGGAAAAGTTGAGACCACGCAGCGGGCAATGGAACGTAAAATGATAGGAATAACATTAAGATAGCGGAGGACGGCAGAATGAGCCGGGGAACGAACAGGGGTTGCGGACATCCTATTTGACATCAAGCGAGAGAAATTGACCTGGGTTGGCCACGTAATGCGCAGAACAGGCCACTGGTGGACAGTAAGAGCAACAGAATGGTTACCCAGGGATGGGCAAAGCTGTCAGGGAAAGCCGAGAGTTAGATGGAGGGATGATATTAAGAATTTTGCGGGGATAAAATGGAATCAGCTGGCACAGGATAGGGTAAACTGGAGATCATTGGGACATCCTGCAGTGGACTAAAACAGGCTGAGAATGATGATGATGATGATTCGAAAACATAATAATGACTATGCCACATGTTTTGATGGCGTAAAGCTTTTCCATATAAACATGTGTCTGAAGTTGGTAATTGAAAATGAAAAGTGGCAAAGTATTTCCGCCTCGAAGTAGAGTCTGCGAACATAAAGGGCTACTGTCGAAACTCTTGTTTATAAACATCTCTGTTGTGCGAAGAAACGTCCTGTATTGTGCTCGCCAGTATATAGGCGACGCTTCAGGCGCATCTTGAATAAAAAAGAAGTGAAATAAGAATGATTATGGTGAGAGAATGTGCTTTTACCAATAGTAATATTGGCAAATGCGTTAAAATTACAAGGTCCTTGATGTCCTCACGGACCTTGCGACCTCGGGTCCTGCGTGAAGGCCGTTGTCCCGAAACAGTGCGATACAATCCGCGAGCTTCCTGGACGTCCTCGACGCCCCGGAGGCGCTGAAAGGAAATGGCCTCGCAGCCGACGGCGTCGCAGCTCGGGGTTCAGAGAGACAAAACAAACAAGCTGAAAAGAACCTCAGGAGGGGCCGGTCCCAAAGGGAGCCGATCCTCCGGCCATTTTTAGCACCATGCCGCTTTCTTTTTGACTCCCTCCCCCTGCGCTCCCTCAGTCAAACTCACGGACGGTTTCGCGCGTTCGGTACATCGTGTGCAAAAAGTCAGCTGACGGGGACGGCCAGCGCTTGGCTCGCGGGGTTTGTCAGTCGTCGACCCTGCCTAGGAACCTCTGGGCGCGCGCTTCCTCGACCAGACAGGGCTGCCCTCTCCCGAGAGCAGACGCCACACCATCGAGGGGAGTCGTCTTACGCCCGCCACGACGACGGCCACAGCTCACCTGCCTGACTCAGGGAGCCCACGCATGCGGTGCTCTGGCGGCAACTCAGTGTGCAGCAGCCGTTGTTTCCGAGGAAATCGGAGTGCTTTCGGTGGCCCTCTCATTGTGACTCTGCCACGGCCGTACAGTTTTGGTTCTGCCTCGTTCGCGGCCCACGTTTTGTGAATACCTTCGTGTGAGATGGACGCCAGGTCAAGAAAGTGTTGACAATATCTTTCAACAGGGTGTCCTATTTGGAAATTAATTCACTCGCCTCCAAGAAAATCCTTCACTTTTTCTTGTGAGGTCACCAAGTGCACAAAAAGAGCCGGTGTTCGTGAAAAAAAGCGCTCTCTATCATGCAGTGAAATCGTGCAAATTTTGACAGTGCGTTCAACTGCACGTGGTACCCATCGACGTCGTTAAACGAGCTTTGCGTGCGTCCTCGTACAACAAGTCGGCGTCATTCTGCCACAAGCAAGTTTCAAGGAAAGGTGACTCCACCAAGCGTGTCGCCGTTGGAAAAGTGCGTTCGTTACCGGGCCCCGTGGCTACCCCGTGTGTGGCTACTCCGTGGGTGCGGCGCCGCCAGTGCCCAGCCCTGCCCGTGAGGCCGTCGGAGGCACCCTGGCGCTCCAGGCATCCTCAATGCCTGAGCCCAGGCCAACAGCAGGATTTGCCCGCCCCTTCCCACGCGCAGGATAGAATGAAGTTGTGAGTGCTATCGACTGTTCCTTCTACATTCATTGTACTCATCATTACTAATACTGGATGATTGCAATTATGAGATTAAATAAAATATTCCTTAGCGCACTTAACAGAAACAGGATGGAAATTTCGCTCGTCATTCGAGCACATTTCACTAGCGCTCGAGAAATGTTTCAGGGGCCAGTCGGTATAGTGCAAGCCCTTACTAAGTACTTCTATAAATTTTTATCTCCTGAGCACTCAGCTTGGTCTGTTTGATTTTTCTTTTTTCGGCTCTGATCTCATAGCTCAACGAATGACGACATCACAGTGACAATGTACCCGAGCTGAATTCGTCCACGTAGTGCGCGTTAAACCTTATTAGGCACGACCAAGTAGCCGCACACTCAATTCTTTCTGAACTTTTTACGTACGTTGACGAATTTCAGAGACTATTTTTCGTGCTTTTTTGCGGGTTACTTTAGCGCTTTTTAGCAGCATCGGGTCATAGAGTTCCCCGGGAATCTACTTGTTCTCCTTTTTTTTTTTCACGGTGACCGTGTTTTAACCCTTTGTCTACTGAGTTTTCTGGTCAAAAACGATACCAAAATACCGATTTTTTCATTCGCCTATTCGATTCTACATGTCTTCAGAAAACTAAAAAAATTGTTCGAAGGAGCTTTCTTGTAAAGATAAAAAAAAATAATTTTATAAAATATATACAGTGGATTGGCTTCGCTGTACTGCACCACGGAAGGAGTCTTATCCTCTCCAGTCTTCGGTTCAGAAAATGTCTTTCTGCAATTTAAACAACTAATGCGCAAGGACTAGGCAGCCCGGGAAAAATGAAGAGCCTGGAGCGCGTCAACGGGAATATGTTGACATCTCTGGGCGGCCACAGCCGATACGTTGGGACACGGTTGCCGTCGGAACCCGATGATTTAGAAAAATATATGCTGCTTTGTGTAGTCATTGAAATTACTCATTCTACGAAACCTCGGGAAACAAGCTGCTTTTTTTTTTTTCTGCTGTCGGCCCGCACACACCTTTCGCGCCCAGACGATGGCGCCATTTTCTCATAACGCTTACCAGAATCCCGTCCTTTCGTGATCAAACTGCATGCTTTGAGCGTGTTTTCAAATTTTAATGCATCCTCTGTTCAAGCCAAAGAAATGTCACCAAAAGTAATCAGGGTAGCTAATTCCTGCTCCCTCAAACGTTCCTTTCCGCGCGGACGAACCCAGCTTCTCTTCGGTACGAGCAGTACAGTGTGTATGAGCTCAGCTCGTCTTTGGTAGAGAAAAGATTAACGGCAAGGACTTTTACACATCTTCTCTCTCAGCGAAAGCCTTACTTATATCTGTCGGAAACTTCTGTAAGGTTATCGACGATCCCAGTCGCACTACCTAGGCAACCCAAGAAGCTCTGTACATGGGACTAAGCGGGGCTGAACGATAACGTCAGCATAAAAGATCGCACGTTTAACCGCAGGTCAGATTTTCGACGACCTACGACCATGCCCGCCGATGTCACTGTGTTGCGAATGTGTTGTTGCGCTGACCAAAAGTTCGCCCAGTAAAGACAGTTATCATTACGTGTTTGGCTATTTTATTCATTACTGCAACAAACGTGCACGTGACACTACCTCTTCATATCGGCGGGTTATCAATTAAAAAAATATATACTTATTCACAAGCCAGCTTTTTCAAAGAGGCCAACGGCGTTTTCTCTCTTTTACAGCGAAGCTGGCTTAGTCCACCTTGGGCCGGCGTTCCCATTTGCTAATCACGTAAATAAACAAATAAAACGAAATGGGTTACCTTGGAAAGCCGCGGTTTGAAGCCTCAGGGCCCGAAGGCAAGCCGCATAACGAGTGGGTTGTGCGTCTACCCGCCACGGTGGCCTGTAGTGGTTATGGTGTTCGACTGCGAAACCGCAATTCCGGCCGCGGCGGACGCATTTTCGATGGAGGCGAAAATACTTAAGGCGTGTGTGCATAGGTCGGCACTTTAAGGGAGTACTCACTCAAACTCACTCACCACAATTTTGCCAGCCTTCGCACTCACTCACGTTCACACTCACGTCCACTCACGCTCATGAGTACTCACTCACGTTCACACTCACCTCCCCTCACACTCACGAGTACTCACTCACGTTCACATTCACGACTACTCCCACTCGTAGGCACTCACTTACGTTCATACTCACGCCTACTCACACTCTTAGGCGCTCACTCACGTTCACACTCACGTCCGCTCACACTCATGAGTACTCACTCATATTCAACTCACCACGTTCAAATGAGTGTGAGTGAGTGTGAGTTGAGTGCACTCATGAGTGAGTGTGCCGAGCTATTTTCGCCGTGTTTCTCTGTGCGGCATACCTACTCACGCTCATGAGTTCCCACATGTTCATACTCACGACTATTCACGTTTATCCTATTCACACTAATGAGTACTCACGTTCATACTCACGCGTACTCACCCTGAGTTCTCACTCACGTCACACTCACTCTCATGAGTACTCACGTACGCACTCACGTCCACTCACACTCATGAGTGCACGCTCACTCACGTTCACACTCACGCCCACTCACACTCATCAGTGCTGACTCGCGTTCATACTCACGCCTACTCATACTCATGAGTGCTCACTCACGTTCACACTCACGACCACTCACACTCATGAGTACTCACTCACGTTCACACTCACGTCCACTCACACTCATGAGTACTCACTCATACTCAACTCACCACGTTCAAATGAGTGTGAGTGAGTGTGAGTTGAGTGCACTCCTGAGTGAGTGTGCCGAGCTATGCTTGTGTGCTTAGATTTAAGTGCACGTTAGTGAAGCCCAGCTGGTCGAAATTTCCGGAGCCCTCCACTACGGCGTCCCTAAAGTCGTATCGTGGTTTTGGGACGTTAAAACCGGACGATTATTATTATTATTATCCTTGCTTTTCTTTATTGCCGACGTCGACAACTCATGGTTGACATCGTAGCAAACATATAAGCCATGCTTTGGCTTACACGAGTTCACAATTTTTGCAAGGAAAGCAAATCATCGAGAACAGAAATGCACTCTGGCCAGTGTGTCGGAACGGAACGAAAACGAAAAACGAGAAAAACGATACGTTTCACCGGAGCGAGAACGTAACCGCAAGGTTATCCATCGTTTCGTTCCGGAGACAAACCGAAATATTCTTTATGGGTTCTCGATTCAAGAGAAAAGTTGGCAATCCGCAACAACCGAGGCCATGCAACGTGAGCATTAATGCATATGTCAGAAGAGCGCGCACCTCAGACAGGGGTTCCAAAGTAAAGATTTGTTGAAATTCTACAGAAAACGCAAAAAAGTGGCAACTGGAGCTGTTTATATCAACGCAAGTGGAGCTCGGTGTGCCAGTCGCGCAGGCTAGCATGGAGTGGGCCTTCTCGGCACTGAAGTTTGTTTTATCAGAAGAGAGGTCTCGCATATCACAGACTACACTCTACGACGTGCTGCTACAGAAATCATGCTAACTCCTACGACGCACATCATTCAGTCTGCTGGGAGAGCTTGTAAATAATTTATGAGAAAACTGAGAACTTTGTCTTTAAATACTACGTCTTTAAATACGTTAGTGTTCAATTTTTCCGTACGAGTAAAAACCTTTACGAACCTAGAAAAACTTGTTTTTGGGCGAGTTGGTGACTAAGTTTGCTGAACATTTTGTACGTGGCGCAAAGCTGGAAATATGAAAATGGGGCAGAGGAAAGAAAGAGACAGAGGAGCGCCAAACTACCAACTGTTTATTGCCATCACGGCTGAAAAAACAGGTAAACTTCCACGCATGCGCAGTTACGAGGAAAGGTTACCCCAAACATGACATCACGTGAGCAGTTCATTAAAGAAGGACAACTCAGATTGAAAGAGTACAATGGATGTGTCACTGACACAAGCGGACCCGTTTCTTCTAATATGATACGCCTCTAGTAGTTCCCTTGCAGTTTGATCTCTGCTTTTGCCGATAATCCTAGCTTGCGCAAAACCTTTACGAACCATTAAAGAACCTTTTTTTTTTTTTTTTTTGTTCTGGCACTGAAACGGAACGGAAGTTGTTTCGGTGGAACGAAACTAAAACCGAAACGAAGAACGTATAGTTCGACGGACACCCTCACTCTGGCATATTGGTATATCGGAGAGCGCATGGTACACCTTTCTCAGACGCTCAGCACTGTAAATGGAAAGTTCCCTCCCGTACAGAGCGGATGGCAGGGGTGAGAGCACGCTCAAATTCCGTACTAGCTTTCCACAAAGTGTGGAGACCGAGGAGCCTAACGAGATATACGGAATTGCATCACAGCCGTTAGCCGGTAAGAAACGTACTACGTATGGGTCAAGGTGTTATTGTTTCCTCAATTTGCGCTTCAGCACATCCTAATGGGAAAAAGGGTCCTAACAGCCCAAGAGAATGTGCTCTATTGTTTCCGGCTGCTAGCATAAAAACAATCGGTCAGTCCGTCATATTAAGATGGCTTTATCCCTAAACCATGCCTTAACGGCAAGTGTGTGCAGTTTAAAGAAAAACGTTTCAACAGATGGTGTGTTACCTGTGTTTTCTTTGATCTCTCAATGACGCCTTGCCCTGGGCCTCCACGATGTGGGAAGCGGTACAACAGCGCTGGAAACATATTCAAAACAAACAGTTTTTCCTCGCTGACGCTGCACAGATGCTCTTGCGAAGAACGGGATGGCAACAGCCAGGTTAAAGGCAGTAAGTTGCAGCATTGAAGAAGACAAGTGCGACCGCGAGCTCCACAGGCTACACGAGAGGACCACCTGGCGTCGATACCCAGTTTCGGTGCCTCCCATGTTTGCGCATGACGACGCAATAAATTCCGGGATAGGCATGTGTACCCTCGATTGCGAGGATACCCGCAGACAAACGAAACTAGACGAAACTGGGCACTTGAGCTCCGCTTCCAGAGTACCAATTCACGAATTTGTGGGAAGCATATTTATCCGTTCTACCGACGGTTGTAACACAAGTGAAAAGCAGATGAGGAGTGTACTTCAGCGCAAAAGACAAGTGGGGACAGAAGAGAGGACACAGAGCGCTCAACATCCAACAATTTATTTCTTTGGAAAACCTTCATTTCACACACACTTACACACTTGTACAGCAGCCATGCGTGGAACACAGTGATATCGCGAAATTTCATCACGTGAACAAACCTAACATCTTTTTTAATCGGTGGGCGCAACAGAGGGGGTGCTGACGCAATCATCCTATAAATAAATGATCTTTTCCGCTTGGATGATTTCGCGTGGGGTGCAATCTCTGCATGCTGTGACAATTCTACAATCTGCAAATATTGGCCTACACCTACACGTGCTACAATGAGCAAAGAACTACCCTTTTTTAGACCGACCAAGTTTATACACATGTTCTTTCAACCTATCGTTTAAAAAACGACCAGTTGGGCCGACTAATATTTTTCCACGGGACAAGGGTAGCTGGTAAACTACATCGCAAACACGATCTCCGAGTTTACTTGCGCAGTTGATAGTTCGCTTGTCGTTCACTAACAGCGCGTTTGTCAATTAATTCGGGTAGTGGAA
The DNA here is from genome assembly GCA_030522465.1 of Rhipicephalus appendiculatus. NCBI lineage: Eukaryota > Metazoa > Arthropoda > Arachnida > Ixodida > Ixodidae > Rhipicephalus > Rhipicephalus appendiculatus. The sequence continues at coordinate 41,892 of JALIZH010013684.1, forward strand.
TGTCTAATATACGTTAGGGCAATCAAAAAGTAAAGTTAATCATGCACTGGCAAACGTACATCCAACAGAACGTACACTAACCTGGGGACAACTTTTAAAAGTAAATAATGTGCTTTCGTTCCTAGTTACGCATATTTTCGCAGTGCAAAATAATTCAAGTGGTTTTTCCGACTCCCCTCTGTATGAGCGACATATTTTTATTACAATTAAAAATGTCTACAAGAATGGGAAAATTCACTAAATTTCCGCTTCTTTCGTGCTTTTTCGAGAAAGTCGCGCCGCTTTTTTTCGGGCTTCTTTTGTGATGATTCTTTGCTTGTTAGCTCGGCTGCATCTGGCAACTCTGGAAGAGACTGTGATGTACAAGCGAGAGTGCGGCTCGGACGGCAAAAGAAGACGCGTTGTGTTATGACTAGGGCTCCGTGTTTTCGGATAAATTTGAAAAAAAAAACCATAAACACTGGCCGGTAAAGTTTTTGACGATTGAGATTTATCCCATAAGCTCCAATTTTAACGGCCAATATGACGCTGTTTCGTTCACTATTGAGAGGGTATGTTCCAAGCGGTAATGTTTACAACGGTTGGTTTGGCCGATATAAACATTGCATTGCGTCAACGCTACCTCCTAGACCGCACCTCAACAAAGGGTTTGCGCCCACGGAGTGAGAAACGTCGGCGTATGCAGGGCTCCCGCGGATACGAGACGATATCTTAATGCTACGACATCTTGAAACCTCACTTGAAGGAACTTCAAGGGACCTCGGAAAGAAGTTGGCTAAAATGAAAGTTCGCTGAACTGAAATAGCTATGCTGCAAGTTGTTATGAGGAACTAAAAAAACAAAAAAAACATCGGTTGTTCAAATGAAACTTGAACTCTTTTATTTGAAATGCTGGTTACATGGCTTATTGAGCATGTTCTGAAGAATGTCTTGCGGCACTTGTGCGCTTAGGACTGAAACGGATATGAATTGAGCCACTGTGTCTAAGCTTGTCATAACCCTTTTCCGGCACAACACTTTCCTGGGCAGCGAAGGACTTCCCTTTCTTTGAAGTACAGCAGTGCTCGTGTAGCGGAAATTCTTGGCTCTACAGGGGTTACTTCTTCGTCCTCTTCTTCTTTTTTTCCGAGATAGGACGCTCGCTACGTTGTCTTCTGTAGTCAGAGTGGCGCATGTATCAACCAAGGAGTTACGGCTGACATAGACCTCAAAAGGCAAAGCACTGCCTGTACCCAGTCCTTCAGACAATTCCTTCCAGCCCTCGCGTTCAGTGTCATGTTCAGTGTTCATCAGTGTCATGCTTCTGATTAGCGTCTAGAGAGTTTGCAGCGACTAGGCCTGCTTTCTGCCAGCAGTTCGCTATCTTCCTTTCACGCACAGTCCATGGGATCATTTCTGCTGTCGGTCGCACCTCGGCCTCTGCATTCTTAGGTTGAGCAGGAGTCGCTGCAGAAGCCGCTTCCTTTACATTTTTGAGGCTGCCGAGGTCAAGAGGCTGCAAAACTCACTTGCAGTGTGGTGGGAAAAACTCAACTTCGAGGTCGCTGAGACGTGCGTCCACTAATTGTCGACTAAGTGGAATATGTACAAAAATAACAACATCTTGCTATTCTTTCCCGCCATCAGATTGTTAACGCCCATATCCACTTTGTAAAAAGTTCATGCGATATCCAAACCTTTCAGTTATGGTAGTAACCAAATGGGAACGATGCAAGCTCTTTAAAACATTTTGTGCGGGCATCCATAGCAACTGATGATCAAGGGCTTCATTTTATGCATACCCCACGCGTTCCAGCAAAACAAAGCAGTGATCCTTACCTTGGAGTGCTTGCCATCTATGTACGTGTAGCCCACGGTTTTCTTCGGGGGCTGTTGGTAAAATACACAGGTTTCGTCTGCGTTGTACGCATCTTCCAGGCTGTAGTGACTCGTGTCTCTTCTCGCTACGTACTTGCAGCAGTAGTTTCCGCACAGCTCACGTACCATTCCCATGCGATTTTATAAGTGACGCAAAAACGATGCTATCATCCACTGCTGACGTCAAAGCCAGTGACATCGAAAAGTGCTGCGAATTCCAGAGCCTTCTGTTGAATCATTGGTCCTGAAACCGGAATGTTTCTGGCGCTTCCGCCAGCGTTATCTACTTTATTGAAATATCTCGTGCACAGACTCTTGCGCACGGGCCCGAGCTGCAAACTTTCCGATGTCTTGTAGGCAATGGTGACGCCGGGAACCCAAATTCCTTTGCAACGTCGATGTGAAGCTGCCCGGAGTCCGGCCTGCTCAAAGCATTCACTTTTAGGGTCGAAGCACCTTAGGGGCGAGTCTTGTACATCCGTTTGGCGTCCACGTGCACGGCACCGCACATCACATTGCACGCTGCCTTGAAATACGCGAGAGGGCCCCTAAAAAAGGTTTTACAATAGACTTCAACGTAGACATAGGTTAATCATAAGGTAAGAGATCGCTGTTCCCGGCGAAAATAACATATCGAGAAGAGTATTGATGAGTTGATCTCTACTAAATTGTGCCTAGATGTTGAGGCTTCTCAAGGAAACCTGTAAAACAAAGGCACATGTTGAGCACTATATATGTCCCAACAAATTACTCGTATTGAAATGGTATCTTGACGCCGGTAAGATGGCGGGTTCTTGGATTCACTTTCGAGGCATATCCTGCCCTCCAGCAATTTTCTAAATCCTCCTTCAATTGCCTAAGACGACTGGAAGGCGAGATAAGTTTACATATCCATATACACTTTATGTCACTCAATTCACATTATATGGACACCGAGCGATGCTCCTCGGGTGCTTCGCCCACTTGTCATGATTCACTTCATGGAAGTGCGTGAATTTTTTCGCCTAGAGACAAGCGCTTCCGTTTGGCCCTCAGAAAAACGGGCACGCGGTTGCAGGTCTAAGGCTGCAGCTGTCACTGTGGCTGTGGCTCCGGTTGACTACTATACTTAGCCAGCCTGCCGAGTTCAAGCACGAAGGGGTCTGAGTGTACGCAACGTGGTAGAAGCGCCGTTATTCGCATAAAATAATGGCCCCCCGCGATCGGCGCTATTGGTGGAACTCATCGCGAAGGCCACGGTAAAGCTGTGCTACAGGTAGTGCGGTTGTACTTGCGATCAATATGACGTGAGACGCTTTGGATGGTGTGACAAAATATGCTCATACAACTGAAATGTGCTCCGCTCTATATTTAGTTTAACTAAAACGCGGTAGCATTGTGTCTAATAACGAGTAGGCGGGGGGATTTATAAAAAATTCGTACAACTGATAGTTCGTCTAACTGACGTTCGTTGAAGTGGTGTTTTACTGTACACGGTTTCCTGGAGGCACTTGGGTGCGCAAGGCGACATCGAATATACGCAGCTCTAAAATATGCTTGCGTGTATTGCAACAAGCTTTGAATGGGTTATGAAGCCTCCTCGCGCAGGGCATGAAAAACACCTTGGAAAGAGTCTTGGCGGTGCTGATGGCTGCTGCTGGCAACTTACAGTTCCGGTCGGCTGCTTCTCGCTGCGCTGTAGCTGCTGTAGCCGTGCGGTCTAGCGTGGTGTATTCACCATCTCCACTCGGGGGGAACTGAATGGCGCTTCGAGCGGGCGCGGGTGAAGCCACCGCAAGCCGCCGTTTTGTCCCGGAAGCGAGCGCGCGACCACTCGTTTGCTGTTGGCGGGCCAGCGTTTCTTTTCTTTAGTTTGAAACAATGCCCCCCTGTACCGCTGTAAACTGCTCAAGCTGACCAGGAAGGTCTTCAAGGAAGACGTATCATATCATGTTTTGCTGGCTTTACTAGGAAATAAGCAGTGAGTTATGATTGGGAATTACCTGCCTCTACAAAATGAACTCGAAGGACAGGCTGATCGTAATCCTTCGTGGTCACCATATGTCGGCAATATGGCTGGCTACATTGCAGGCTTTCTGTGGCTGATTCTGCGGCGGCGGATCCCCTGTGCGACGTGCCAATGGTGTAGCATCAACAGCATCGGCGTCGCATAACTCGGCGGATACGGTCACTTTTTCGCTCGAGCACGAGCGCAGGTGCCGCGATGCGCATGCGCTCATAACGGCCTATCCTATAGGAAAACCCGGTGGTGCTCTCCCAGTGCCATGCATAATTACTGGACTAGTGTGCCGCATGGTACTGGGAGGCGGCACACCCGTTTTGGGCCGAAATCAGGCTATTAAATTGCTTTTCGAATTTCTGGTCATGCCGAGATTGTAATTACGACTAAAATACAAGCACTGCGACCAAAAAAAAATTGAGTGAGCCAGGGTCGAACCCACTCCGTCGACACACACCACATCGTGAAGCTGACGCACTACCGCTACACTACACTTCAAAGACCGAGGTTGTTGTTTTTATTTCATACTTATTCCGGTGGGCTGTCTCTTCATCACCTTGTTCAGAAATGCAGATTTCATTCTCTCTGTGCTCGCGACAACCTAATCCTAACAGAACATTGTTAACTCGTTTTTTTTTGTGTGTTACCCAGGATCAGAACGTCCATCTGGCACGTTATACAGCAAAATATATTAGCGTGACCGCAGATGTGAGCGGCATTCAACTTCTACTCAACTTTCAAACAAACGTCCATGCGCGCACGCTCCAACGTGCGCGGG
>JALIZH010013685.1:0-15334 GCA_030522465.1 Rhipicephalus appendiculatus
CAAAAGCCCTCTAACGGAACTGCTCCCCTCAATTGGTAATTTCTGAATAATATCTATTAGGAGTAAGGGCGGGAACCTGAACTCCATGCGAATAACACAGGCATTCCAAGTGTAAGAACTAAATCAGGCATTGAAAGTACAACTCCTGCTTTTAATTAAATTAACATTAGGTAACATATGATAGCTAAATTATCGTGGAGTTTTTTCAGGGCAGCATATCTTCCAACTTGGACGTTAGCATCAGATGTAAAAGTCCTGAGAAGCCTTTATTCTTTCGTGTCCCAATCCAATCACAGCTTGCGCTATCAGTATGTTCGTCATTGTTTAGAGACAGAGTAAGAAATAAAAAATATGGCAGATCCCTCTGTCATATTGGAACAACACGTAAGTGAAACGCGTCTTTAGAGAAGTAGTGCTTTTTGTGTAGGGATATGTGAGAGCTTGTACAATGTCTGTTGGTGTTTGGTAGCTATAGCACCGTTTGACATCGATTTACCCCTCTTGACGCCTTACTGGCAAATCTCCATCGCGACGACTAACGCCCATGATCATGACTCAACGGTTGTGGTAGCTGTTGTTACTAAAGGGACGCTAAAGAGCAAAGCAAATTTTTCTCCAATGAGTAAACTACACTTTCACGATACCAAAAACACCACTCTTGTTGCGAGGAGACGCTTAGTAAGCGAGAAAACACGCAAAAAGCCGGCAGATCCCACGCACTGTGGGAATCGATGTAATGCGAAGCAGCCAGGAAGGAGCAAATCATGCTTTACATAATTTGCATGTCATGTTTTACATGTTAGGACCTGTCATTTATGTTCGTCATACAGTCACACCGCGCAATACCAAATTTTGGTGTATATCAAGCTAGCGAGCTGGACGCAAGCGCACCATGAGCGTGGCATGTAAATGGCGTTGTAGATGACATGCATGCCAAGATTTTCATGTTACCACCTGCCACTTATGTTCGTTATACAGTCATGTCACTCAATACCAAATTTCGTGTCTATCAAGCTAACGAAACAGCCGCGAGCGCGCCATGAGCGTGGAATGCAAGTCATGTCGCTCATGACATGTCATGATTTCCCTATTACCACTTGTCATTCATGTTCGTCATACAGTCATGTCACTCAATACCAAATGTGGTGTATATCAAGCTAACGAAATGGCCGCGAGTGCGCCATGAGCGTGGATTGCAAGTCATGTCGCTCATGACATGTCATGATTTCCATATTACCACTTGTCATTCATGTTCGTCATACAGTCATGTCACTCAATACCAAATGTGGTGTATATCAAGCTAACGAAATGGCCGCGAGTGCGCCATGATCGTGGAATGCAAGTCATGTCGCTCATGACATGTCATGATTTCCCTATTACCACTTGTCATTCATGTTCGTCATACAGTCATGTCACTCAATACCAAATGTGGTGTATATCAAGCTAACGAAATGGCCGCGAGCGCGCCATGAGTGTGGAATGCAAGTCATGTCGCTCATGACATGTCATGATTTCTATATTACCACTTGTCATTTATGTTCGTCATACAGTCACGTCACGCAATACCAAATTTTGTGTATATCAAGTTAGCGAAACGTCCGCGAGCGCGCCATGAGCGTGGCATGTAAATCATGTTTTTCATGACATGCACGTCATTATTTGCATATTACCACTTGTCATTTATGTTCTTCATACAGTCACGTCACTCAATCCAAAATTTGGTGTATATCAAGGTAACAAAACGGCCGCGAGGGCGCCGTGAGCGTGGCATGTAAATCATACTTTTCATGACAAGTTAGTCATAATTTTCATGATATCACCAGCTATTTATGTTGGTTATACAGTCATGTTATGTCATACCAAATTTGGTATAAATCCCATTAACGATACGGCTAGGAGAGCACAAAGTCGTAGGCGGCTAGATAGATAGATAGCTAGATATATAGATACGCTCAACGTCGCCGAAGTTCGCTAAGAAATGCTTCGAATTTAAAAAGAAAATCTGGGATGCCACCTTGAAGTTTGCGCACAATTCGCCGTGACATCACGTGCTTTGACGGCGCATACTAGGGCCTACGTAGATCCTAATCGGAGAAAATGAAGTACGTTATCCTCTGAGTGGGCCGTAGATTTAACACACCAAGCTGGGGGAAATATTGTGGAGCCAATGGCACCAAAGTACGATAAATACATTTTGAAATCCGTTACGTCACACGTGGAGATTTCGGCGCGGAATTTAAAAATGAAACTTTGTGCTTCATTTTCTCCGCTCTTACTGAATCTATGACGGTAAAATTCACGACATTAGTGTTCTCAGAGTACAATTTATCAATCGAAACCGATTCATTGTTTCTCTTTAGTATATACCTGGACACATATACGTGGACACATCGTATCGTGAATCCCAAGCAAAGATGACATCGGCAAGGACATAACCACTGGTACTCGATATCCATTTCTTCAAAGCCTCGTCAATTTATGTGAGAAAGGACACGGTGTGCGCTCGCGAGTAAAACAGTAACCTACGCCGGTGCTCATGCATACGAGTACACCACCACACTGTGCTTCAGCAACACGGTATGCAGAGGTTCGTAGCTTGAGCTGCGAAGGTGTTCCACGTCCCGCTGGCCTTTGTCTCGCTCCACCAAGGCAGGACATTCTAGCATCGACATCGTTGTCTTTCTACGGCGCTTGCTGCAGCAGTTTTATTAGTTGGTGCTATCGCACTCGAAGCAGTAGGCGGCGGAGAAACACCGCTGATGCATGTGGAAGCTGCACTACTACGTCGACGAGCCGTCACACGCTGACACAAAGCGAAATGTAAGGAACGTAACTGCGTCTAAGGCGGCTCCCCGATGCTAGCGCGGCCAGTGTTATTCGAATGCCACCTAGAAAAATAATTCAGGCCTGCTCACTACTACGGGCATGGACTCTGACGTCACTCACTTTTGAGCCTCGTCTGCTGCCGAGTAGACGTGCGCGTGCATGCTCCCGCCGTTCGAGAGAGCAGGATTGCTAAGCCTGTCGTGGTGTGCTGGCGTTTCTTTTGTCGACCGCATGAAGATGACCGTGTTTTTCTGTGTCTGTGAAGTGCTGCGTGGTGATATGATGCGCTTCGTTCACTGAATCTTCGCGTAGTGTACACCTGCAAGCTCTCCCAATGGGACAGTGCTCCGGGCTCAACCATCGCCCCTACTTATAACGCACCGGAGGTCCAAGTGTTTTCATTCCCCAAGGGCGACCAGAAAGCGAAATGAGATCGTGCCGTCCGTTGGGATGACATCGATATGCGTTCTCTGAGTGATTCGAAGGTATGGTTATTTGTTTTAAAACCACCACATCTAATATGTTCGGTTCTTTCTGTAAAATGCTGTCGTGCGCGCTTCTCACTTGTTAGCATTTTATCAGAGCATCGCTGACGCTCGCTCCCGCGATAATGTAGCGTCCCGAGACAATGATAGGAACTGCATAGATTTCGCGTTTTTGACGAGCGCATATGCCGAGATACGGTCTGCTTGGCTGTAAAACGACGGCGACACGAAGTAGACACGCCTTCAAGCTCCGCTCAACCGACTACACAAGCGGAGCGAGATATGCATTTTGTTTTGTTGCTGGCCCCCGAACACATCAAAATGAAGCAATAAACGCAGGTCGCAATATATTCTCCGAACAGGCGTTTTAGATGTGAAGCATCTTATGGCGAAGCTTAATCCGGTGGTGGTGGTGGTGGCGGTGGTGGTGGTGGTGTGCCGCGTGGCCTCCCTTACTGCGCATGCGCATACCCTTAAAAAAACACATCTCCCCCCTCTCTCTCCTCTAGGCATCCCTCCCCCGCGGCAACCACACCCTCACTGCGCATGCGCCTCCCCTCCTCTCTACCCTCCCCCCCTCTCGGCATCCCTGCCCGCGGCGTCCACACTTCCACTGCGCATGCGCGTCCCCCCCTCTCTCGCCTCGCGACGCCGACGCAGGCAGCGTCTGCTAGCGAGTTTCTTGGTTGAAAAAACCGACTGCTCGCGCGGTACAAGCGTTCACTGGCCACCCCGTATATATGGCAATGAATCTTGACCCACAAGGTGGTGCCGGTGGGAGATTTCTCCTGTGCGTTGTTGAACAATAAAAAAATTCGCAGCGTGCGCGTTAACTAAAAGCGGACTGCGGGTCTCTGTGTCCAGTCGGAGTCTTCTGTCTCTCATTGCCCATTAGCAGCGATTGGCATGTTCCAGTAGGAAACACCGCTCCATCACTGCGTGCTTTGCGCCTCCCCAGTTTTCTGTCCTGGGCAACGCTGCGATGAGCGCCAGCGTCAACGCCGCCGCCATTGTAAGCGTTAGCGCCCGCTGCTTCCCATCTACACATGGTTCCCTTTAGCGGGAGATGGTGTAATTTTTTCTTCAGGGTTGGTAAACATTCAGCTATTTGCGCGCAGCACCAGGCGCTTATTGTAACACTTTCGATTACCTTGTTAAGAAAAGGGAAGGAGGGCTGGTGCGTGGCGGCGTGCATCAGTTATGTACTACGTAGTATTACCGCTGCTCCGACTACTTTTTCGCGGTGTGATAATTATGCGCCAGTCTCGTCAGCACTTTCGCCTAATTTATTTCCTTGAAATGTGTACCACTGCTCTTCAGCCGAATTTGGATGCCTTTAGACACTTTAAAGATTTCCCTGTTTTCTACCTTAGTCAATAAGGGACATGTGGAGCAGAAAGCCTGTGATAAATCGCTTTCTTAAGTGGTTTTCAGGTGTGTGAGCTCCATTTCAAGCCGGCATACTTAAGGACGACTACCAAGTAGAGCGATCCAAGAACCGGCATGACAGTACAAAAGCGCTCACTCAGCAGAGAAAACTGTAGAAGTTTAGCAAATGAATAGGAAGAGTTTCTGTGCATCTTCTGGACAGTGTGTGTGTGTGTGTGTGTGTGTGTGTGTGTGTGTGTGTTTGTGTTTGTGTGTGTGTGTGTGTGTGTGTGTGCGTGTGCGTGTGTGTGTGCGTGTGTGTGTGTGTGTGTGTGTGTGTGTGTGTAAATAAAGAATATAGATCGAATAAACTCTACCTTATTTATTTCGTCTCTTTGTTGGGCCATGAAACCTTGCTCTTATGAATCGGTCACACGTTCGATAGCGTACAATCTTTTATTTTTAAGTGGAATAACAAATGGCTTTCAGATAAATAACCAAAAAAAAATTTAAAGCGTAATACATTCCTTAAACCAGCGCCGATCCCGACGCAAAAGGCAAAATTAAGCATGCAAAACTCGCTGCGAACGTTTTATCTTTTCACAGAAGACGATGGTGGCAATGACTTCACAGCCTCCCGCGCACCCTCGCTCGGTCAAAACGCGAGACGTCACATCGGCAGTGAGCAGGCCTGAAATCTAGGTGGCATTCGTTATTCGCTGGTATCTAAACTCTTTAACCATGGCCTCCGAAATAGCAAATTTCGGAGGCCGTGCTTTAACTGCATCGTTACCAAATCGTTCCCTATCGACGCCAATAAGTGCCATGCCGCAGTGCTTCCCCTGACCGCGCACAGATGGCGGCACCAAACTACCGCGCCTGATCCCTTTAACCGTGAGCACCGTGCGAGAGAGAATGTGTGAGAGATATAAGGTGTGCGTGTGATATATCGTGCAGCTGTCTCGGTAGCTCAGCTGGTAGAGCAGCGGGTGCTAATCGTCGCGGACTCAGGGGTTGTGGGTTCGCTTTGCGGAAGCAGAATTTTTTCTTGTTTTTTCTCGTCGGATAGCATCCATTTTATCAACGTCATATCCGTGACGCAAATATGTCACTGAAATTTTGGTTGACCATGGCATAAAACAATTTCGTGTTGAGAAACAAAGACATTCGTTACGAAGAGGTAATTAGTAGATACGATAAAGTGAATAGGGTCAAAAAAAGTCATATAAAAAAGAACCCTTTTACTGGTTTCATGCCACTGGACGGATCCCTAAACACACCTTTTTGGCATGTACCTTATACACAACCAACGCATCCTAGTAGTATACTGTCGCAGCCACAATCGCTTAATACGATGTAGGTTGCATAATGAAGCGCAGTGTTATTACCACTGAATCATGCAAATGGACATGACGTACAACGCTATGCGTTACGTTACAAGGTGGGTTGTAGTCTATTGCACGGTTTCTTATGCATATTAGGTCCGTAATGTGCAACGTATTTTGAATTTATTTGAAGTAAACTCGCTATCCTAACCTGGCTGTCCGAAAGATGACTGTTCTGAATAAAACAAAAGTGACAGGAGGACATTCAGATACAGAAGGAATACAAGTTGATGGAAACACTCTCATGCAATCGCTTCCGTTCACAGCGCTGCATAATATTTCGAAATAATCCAGGTTTGTCTTCGTTCCCAAGCAGGTGTAACAAAAAATTTATTAGGCTATTGTGGCACTGAACTTTGAGAGCCGTATCTCGAAATTATTAAGGCGAAAACCTTAGATGACTCATGAAACGCGAAAAGTAGCCGAACCATTCGAAGGATTGAAGGGGGGGGGGGGGGGGGGCTCCATTTAATTGGCTGACAAGAAAAACATGTCTTCGTCTTGAAGCATTCTCACGCAAATGCGTAATAAATCGTGCTACTTTTTGTCCTCGCAAGAATTGACTTCACATCGACGCATTTTGGACAGTGAAGTACGTGAGAAAAAAGACATCCCTGAGCCAGTTTGTTTCGTTTAGTTGACAGCCTCATGCACACTATTGGCTTACTCTCTTTGTGGAGCAGTGGGAGTCATATGTCTCACATTTTTGTTCGCCATGTTGTTATTTTTTAGATCAAGACCACTGAATAGATTGCTTTCAAACTTTTAGCGCAGCCATGTGGATGTTCGAGAAAGCGGTTTTGCTTGTTGTTTTGGTGATATTCGCAAGGTGGCAGCGCATGCACATGTTCCAAACCAACCGTTCCCCTTGGACGCGCTGTATCTTTGTTTTATCAGATTTTTGTGCGCTCTCCACCCAATTTAGCATGAGAGGCAAGCTTGAAAAGTTTATGTCCAACTCATGACTTCCTAAATGTTCTATAATAGCGGTTTTCTTCCTCTTACGTCTACAATTTTCTCAAGAATTGGTGCAATGCAAAATTGACAACCACGCTGTGATATATTTGCGAATGGGTAGCCGCACTAACCTTGTGTCCAAGTGAGTTCAGCATTTATTTTCATTCTGCTCCATGCAGAGAAGTGTCTTCCTGTTGAGGAAACAGTTGAGCTTCCTCCACGTACAAAACTTACTGTTCCAGGTATGCCCAGTACCCGCATCTTCTGCTTGAATAGCGTTAGCGAATGGATGGACAATGAACATGCTTCGAAAAACATCGATTCTCAAGGTACGTGGGATCTGCTGATTTTTTTTATTACTTGCCGTGAAGCAGGAAAAACTTCGGTGATGCGTAAGCTCAGAAATTACATTAAGACACAGTATTTATTTGTGGCGGATACGTCAATCAACAGACGAATGTACAGGAATGAACCGGTCCGCAGAAGGATGGAACACTTTAAACAGCTGTCTGTATTGCGTGTAAGAACCTTATGTCTTCTACGCAGTCACAGGCTTGAAGTCCAAAAAAAATATTGTTTGGACAAAAAAAATCTTGATATTCAGCCCTCTTTGGCTGAGTACTACATCAATGGAAGAACAGGGCCAGAGAGATGACATCAAATTTACATTTATGCAATTTCATAACATGTCGTCCTTATCTCCATAATTCCCAGTATTTCTTACTCTAATTTACAACGCACAACTTTTACAAAAATAGATTTGGACAGTCTCTAGATTGTCTAAAAATGGATTTAGATAGTCTATAGCTTGTCTTAATCAATCTTTGCAAGGGAAACACCAAGGCGAGTTGGCATTTAATATCTAAATACTGTAGAGAGAGAGAAACAGACACAACACCCGTTCGCTGGGCTCGCTGTTCTATTTCTGTTCTGAGCCGGTCGTAAGCCCACAACCCACAACCCGCTTCGGCCTCTTCGACTTCGGTCATCACATTCGGCCACACTGCGTCTGTGCGCTTCCTAAAAAGCGAAAACACGAAGCGCGACTTATCAGTTCTGCCGAAGCTCTCTTTTCTTCAGACGAGAAACGTGCACAGAAAAATTGTTTTTCCTGCGTTTGTCCGCACTCGTTTCACCTGCCGGATAGCCTACACGCCACGTGTTCTCACCCAACCTTGCAGTAATGACGAAAGGTCCTTCGTACTTCGGGTGAAGCTTTTTGCCCGGCGATTGCGCGCATCGTTGGACCCACACCTCGTCTCCTACCTTGTATGGTGGCGCTGGTCGATGGCGGCGGTCATAGTAGCGTTTCTGGGCCTCTTGAGCGTTTGTAGCGGTCTCGTGTGCCTTAGCCCGAATGACGCGACAGGTGGTCTGTCGTGAAACCGTGCGCCCGACTTTTAAGGGGGTGTTCAAATTCTGGACGGCCGTCAGTTTTGGAATCTGCCCGTAGACCACTTCGTAAGGTGAAGTTCCAATAGAAACCTGGAACGCTGTGTTAATCGCGTATGCGGCTGCTTGCAGGTGGTCATCCCAGTCTGCTTCATTTGGTTTGTTGTTTTTGCAGTAGGGAACGAGTCGAGCCAGTAGGGTCTGGTTGTACCTCTCCGTTAATCCATTCGCTTGGGGATGGTATGCTGAAGTGAAATGATGTTCGACCCCAGCATTTCGGAGGTATGATCGCAGTTGACGACTGCGGTACGTAGTTGCTCTGTCTGAGATTATCTTTTTAGGTAGGCCGTGCTTCCATTCAAAGTGGTCCCGTAGAAATTTGATCACGAAGCCAGCTGCGAGAGAGGGCACCGCAGCAACTTCCACAAACTTCGACAAGTGGTCCACTGCGACTACGATGTACCGGTTCCCTGCGGCTGTAGTTGGTAATGGGCCGACGTGATCAATCCCGATGGTGTTGAAAATAGTATCAGGGAGTGGAATAGGCGTGAGTAGTCCAGGTTGGCAACCCGGGCGACGCTTATGCTTTTGGCACACCTCGCAGCTGGCGACGTACGACTGCACGCTTCTCTCCATTCTCGGCCACCAGAAACGTTCCTGGATCTTCCGAAGAGTAGCCCGCCGGCCTATGTGTCCACCTTCGGGGACATCATGGATGGCGTGCAGGACTTCAGAACGCATGGTCGATGGAATGACTAAAAGGTGGCGTTCTTCTTGGTTACTGGTCCAATGGCGTCGATACAACGTTTTTCCGCGGAGGACAAAATTTGAATTACTCTGCGTGTCTTCGAGGGACGTGATTATTGCTGCCAAATCTGAATCAAACCGCTGAGAGTTCGAAACATCCTGCTGCGAAAACCAGATCCAGCCCTCTTTGGCTTGTGGGGAGCTTTCCTCGCACGGGTTCCGTGACAGTGCATCGGCAACCTGGTTAAGTGCCCCTGCTCGATGCTTCACGTCGTAGGTGTAGTCTTGCAGTCGGATGATCCAGCGGGCGAACTTGTGCTTCAGATGTTGCTTGGCAAACATCCACGCAATCGCGGTGTTGTCCGTCACCACCGTGAACTTGCGGCCGAACAAATAGTGACGGAACTTCTCGTCCACACTCCAGACAACAGCCAGGCACTCCAACTCGTTCGAGTGGTAATGGCGTTCCGTGTCGGATAGCTTGCGGCTGGCGTAAGCTACGACATGCTCAACTCCGTCTGGGTCGCGCTGAACGAGGACCGCTCCTAGACCAACCTGACTTGCGTCAGTGTGAACCTCAGTGTCCCACGTATCCTGGAAATGACTCAGAACGGGGCACTGTGTCAGACGGTGCTTTAGGGTTTGAAAGGCGGTATCTTGGGAAGGGCCCCACGCAAACGTCGACGCTTTCTTGAGCATATTCGTGAGTGGAGCTGCTGTCGCTGCGAAGTTGGGAACGAACTTGCGCAGGTACGACGCGAGACCTAAAAATGCCTGCAGCTGTTTCAAACACGTTGGCGTAGGGAAGTTTGCTACTGCTGCTACTCTTTCAGGCAAAGGTTGAACACCGTCTGCCGAAATGGCGTGTCCCAGGTAAGAAATCGTGTCCGAGAGAAATTGGCATTTCTCTCGGTTCAATCGAAATCCGGCATTGAATAGCGTTCGGAGGACTTCATCCAAGTTCCGAAGATGTTCTTGCTCTGTTGTGCCCTCTGTTGTGCTCTGTTGTGCCCGCATCCTGTCGACTGCGCCATTGTAGAGAGAGAGAAACAGACACAACACCCGTTCGCTGGGCTCGCTGTTCTATTTCTGTTCTGAGCCGGTCGTAAGCCCACAACCCACAACCCGCTTCGGCCTCTTCGACTTCGGTCATCACAATACCTAAACAACAGATCCACGACGAGATTTCTAATCAGATTAACGCTGACGCAGAGTTTACGTAGCGTGCTAAGCTGATTTTGCAGCGCTGATAGGATTTCACATCATCCCTTTGTAGCATCAAATATTCGCGCGTATTTTCACAAAGACGCGCAGAGAGGATATTAAATCCTGATGACATCAAACAAAAAATGGTACGTGCCTTTTATTCAAAGTTTGACGCCAAAATGAAGCCTAATTATATTGTCCTACGCTTTAACGTGTTTTGGCTGACGTAAGTGTCAGCGTACTTGTTGATCATTTCCTTTTTTTTTCTTCTTGCGCTCCTTTCTCTCTGTCTCTCTCATCTTTCTACTCCCCTTTCCCTTTTCCCCCCAGTGTAGGGTAGCCAACTGGACTGCTGTCTGGTTAACCTCCCTGCCTTCTCCCTTTTGTATTCCTTCCTTCCTTCTTGACGTGTTTTGTGAAATTGTTCTCTAAAAGGGAATGATAGGATACAGTACACTGATTGTTGCACGTTGCTTTGAGTTATGTCTGCAAAGTAGAACTGTGAGAATAAGGAAATCGGAGAGAAATAAGCAGAGAACATATTTACATTGAGGATTACGTTTTCCAGGCGCTATGACGTTCGTCGTCAAAGCTGTTACATTTAGAGAACACTAGCACGTATCAAGAGCAAACAAAAGACACAATTTCGCCAGATCGATAATGCATTGATGGCGACAGCATTTCACCGGAACACCACAGGAAGTACTCTGGAAGTCCTGGTCGATCGCTCATATTTCAGTGAAAAATTGAAGTGTAATGTAAATCAAGAAACCTAAAGCCAGTGTTCTTGACAAGTTTTAAGAGTGAACAATTCAGGCGCCCTCGCACTCCAGGGAAAATGCGAGCAAGCGAAGCATACGTGTAAGTGCCTGACCTGCTAATTATATTTATTTATTTATTTATTTATTTATTTATTTATTTATTTATTTATTTATTTATTTATTTATTTATTTATTTATTATGCCTGAATACGCAGTGCTCCCTCGTAATTTTTTTCCTTTTCCTCCATGCAGTAATTGGACCTTCACACACGTGCTTAGCAACGCATAACAGGCAACAACGAGGGTCGTGTCCTGGCAACAAAGAAATGTAATAAATTAACACATTCTCATATCAGAAACGGCTGATCTTTAACAAGCCCTTGATCGGGAGAGCACCACTTACTTGAGAACCGCGCATACAAATACGCAAGTGTCCGTAGCAGCTTTGAGGGCCGCATTTTTCTACACGTGCCGGCGCCAGAAATCACGCGTACAACGCGGTCTCTGCCATCACAAAAGTATGTATAAATCGTAGCAATTTCACTTGAAGCAATTGATGTAAAGCCGAGAATTACAGTGCACGACGCAAGAGTTTCCCTTCAGTCGTAGCAACATATTTACTGCGACGTTTCCTTCAAACTTTCGGCTGTATACAAAAGCCTCCTTCTCAAAGTTAGGTGTCACTCTCGTTAAGGATTCTTTAACTCTTTATTCAGCGCAGCGATCTGTTCTCGTGCTTTCTAGATATCGCCGAAAATGTGTTGCTGAACATCCGCTTTTCGCAGCAAGCCAACGTTTACCTGCCAGCATTGTATGTTTTGAATCACTAGGAGGCGTTTAATGCCGTGAACTCCATAAAATGTAAGAAAAATACGTAAACGTCTATCTCTAGCGCGCGCGCCGACTGTCACCGATTGCTTAATCTACGCGTCTTTGGCGCTCTTTCGAGGGGAGATCAATATATGGTGTGATCACCTGACGGCCGGCTCTCTGATCACCATTGACGCGGCGACAGGGCGAAAATTGCTGTACTTTTCAAAGTTCGTGCGACATTATTTGCACACAAGACTTGACGTTCTTTGGTTGTAGTTAGAGCTGTTGCTGGTTGGAGTCGCAGCAAGCAAAGCTTGCTTAGTAGACATGAAAAAAAAAATGAACTGACGGGATTGCAGTCACCCATTTTAAACGCCAAACCACGAGACTGAAAAGGAGAGATTGAACATTTCACATCCAAACTACATGTATTGAATGCGACGCCGTGGTTTTGTTGCCGTGTTCAGCTTCTCTAGGCACATTTGCCATTCAAATCAAGAAAAATGCCTATTTATTCTCCGCGACAAGAAATTGCAATTTGTGTTCAGCTCCAACAAAAGTTGATGCAGTGAAATATTCCATTATGCATGTGTTGACATCAACTATAGCCTCGTAAGTTCAATTTCCTCAAAAGTGCTCTTCGAAATCACATTTTCCCGTTTAGCTACGTGCGCCTGCAGACATACATTGCTGAGAGCTTCAGCAAAATTTTGCGCGCAAAGTGTGCGCAATTTATAACACAATCGCAGTCCTTGTGACTTTCAGAGTATGCAAATATAAACCAACCAACCAAACCAAAGCGCGAGCGTAACCTATGTTGCGTTGCACGCCATAAAACTAACGAACACTTTCCGTGAAAACCAGGGCACCAATTCCTGACGCGAGTTTTCGAGAAACGTGGTACTACCCTGTAAAGTCATGCTCATTTCCGAAATAACCCGGTAATTCTTCCGTACAAGCTAGAGGGCACGCATTGTAAGAAGTTTCAAAAAGTTAAGAAACAGCCTCGACTCGCAGTGAACCACTTGCCCTGACTACATGTTTACATATTCCTGGTATCCTGTCTACTTGCGCTACACACGATGGTTTCTATGTCCAAACACCAACTCGCCCAACAGTCAACTATTTTACAGTCAAAAGACTGCAAATTGCCTTCCCTATGCATTCCTTGGCCTCATTATCGGTTGGTTTTGATTAAAGGGACACTAAAGAGAACAAGTCAGAAAAATCGGCAGATCCCAGGCCCTGTGGGAATCGGTTTCATGCGAAGCAGACAGCGAGTAGTTCTACACTGCATTTTTTTTTTTTTTGGCTTTGAGCCTAGCGTTACGAGCTGGATCGACGTGCTTTTGTAAATAGATGACTTGCCTGCACAGGGCTTACACGAGCTTATACGTGGGTTGTTTAAAGCGTCCAACCTATTACAAAGGGCTCAGCCGTAGTTCTTCATTGTCATCAGCTGTAAAATTGTGGTTTATGGAGTAGTGAGCACCTAGCAGTGTACTTGTAACAGTAGCCCCAAGAAAGTTTACACCGGGCTCTAGAAATGCCGCTGTTCCAGCTTTCGCTGTGACTGTGCCGAGCTTTCAGTGCAGGCCTGGCGTTTTTTCCATCACTTTATGTTCACGTCGACGCCACCGGTTACTCTTAGGGTTTGACGAGTCATCTAAGGCATTCCCCTTAATAATTTCGAAGTCGTGTGGTTCGAATACTTGCACAAGAGCTTCATTAGGGCTAGTTGGTTCGTGCTCAATATTGTAAGTACAGCGCAAATAAAGTAGGGAAGAAACACAGAGACTAGGAGGAGAGTCGTTCCTGTCTTTGTTTCAGCTTCATACTTTTGTTGCGCTGTAACTGCGATATTCGTATGGTTCGAGGTGTGAGGGGGGCACTTTAATATTAAAAGAACAAGGAACCACTCTGGAGTGGCTGAACATCCTGAATCTTCCGGGATGATTCCAAACATGTCACGCGAAGCGCTCTACGAAGAACAGCACACGCCATTTCGACTTAAGGACCGCATCGACAAAAAAAGAAAAGACTTTAATTCACGAGAGCTCAAAGATGATTTCGGAGTGAAGGTGTTCGAAGTAGCCAGGCGTCAGCTGAAACGAATAAGTTTTAGATGCGAAGCAGCTTAAGGCGAGGTTCAATCCGGTGGTGGTGGTGGTGTGCGGCGTGACCACCCTTCTGCGCATGCGCAAACCCTTTATAAAAAATAAAAATAAAAAGGCTCCTCTCCCCCCTCTCTCTCCTCTAGGCATCCCTCCCTCCCTGCGGCGACCACACCCTCACTGCGCATGCGCGTCCCCTCCCTCTCTACCCTCCTACGCTCCCCCCCTCTCTCCAGGCATCCCTGCCCGCGGCGTCCACACCCCACTGCGCATGCGCGTCCCCCCCCCTCTCCCCCCTCTCGCCTCGCGACGCCGACGCAGGCAGCGTCTGCTAGCGAGTTTCTTGGTTGAAAAAACCGGCTGCTCGCGCTGCACAACCGTTCACTGGCCACCCCGTATATATGGCAATGGATCTTGACCTGCAAGGTAGTGCCGGTGGGAGATTTCTCCTGTGCGTTGTCGAACAATAAAAATTCGCAGCGTGCGCGTTAACTAATAGCGGACTGCGGGTCTCTGTGTCCAGTCGGAGTGTTCTGTCTCTCATTGCCCATTAGCAGTGACTGGGATGTTTCAGTAGGAAACACCGGTCCATCACTACGTGCTTTGCGCCTCCCCAGGTTTCTCTCCTGCGCAACGCTGCGATGAGCGCCAGCGTCAACGCCGCCGCCAGTGTAAGCGTTAGCGCCCGCTGCTTCGCATCTACACATGGTTCCCTTTAGCGGGAGATGGTGTAATTTTTTAAAAAGTCCCTCACAGCTGTCAATACCTTTTCAATCAAATTGGCTGTCCCCAGCTTTTTAGATGCTACGTCGCTGTCTTTTTTTTTATACAGAAATACATCAGCAATAAAAAGGGAAAAAATCATGATTGTGCGAAAAGAAATAAAATTGAATGAAGGAGAAGATGACTTAGAAGCATGTTCTCTTGGAGTGGGTAAAACGGGGATATATATATATATATATATATATATATATATATATATATATATATATATATATATATATATATATATATATATATTTGAAGGCGCGTCAGACGCTTTCAGGTCTAAAATAATTCGAAAAGACTGTACACACCAGGAGGCCTTCCGGTTGGTAGAAATAGAATTCAAGAAGTGTCCAAAAAAGGCCATCACAGGTCCAGGTGTCCTTTGTTCTACCTTGGCACGAGAGGACAAATGAGGTTAGTCGTTCTTTTATTGTGTATGCCGTCCGAAACACATTTCATCTGCTACAGACTAGGTTGAAGCAAGGATACAAAATGTGATCAATGTCTAATTC
>JALIZH010013686.1:0-21553 GCA_030522465.1 Rhipicephalus appendiculatus
TGTTACAGCTGACTGCCACTTTTATGTTGAGTTATTCCTTGTTCATGTGAGATGTATTTCTTTCGATTATATGTCATTTTTGGTTGCCTAATTATTCTATTTGTTTAGCAATAAACTTCTAGTGGGGAGGAGCGCCCGTGCATCCGTTCTTTGCTATTTGTCGTGTTTTTTATCGCGCTGTTTTTGGCCGTTGAGATGGATCCACGCCAACTTGCCCAACTATTGATTATGAAATGTCGTTAGAGCGTACTTTTCGACAAGAGGACTTACGAGTGCGTCAGGGCAGCACTCACGAATACAATACCTCTTGTCGAAACGCAAGCTCCAAAGACATTCCTTATTCGGCGGTTTCTCATGCCCTCTGTAGTGAGATTAATTCACCTTGAAGGTACTATAGTACATATATACAGTGGAATTTCGTTGATACGATTCTGCATAATATGTATTTCGGTCTAATACGTTTTCATTTGAACTCCCGGCCAATCTCACTCGTAAATAATGCATTTTCATGCGTTTAATTCGATCACATTTCTGCGCGAAAATCGAATAATACGACCGCGAATGGGGATCTTGACCGATACGTTTAGAAATCCTACGCTTTATTCTTCGGTATACTAGCTAAAACCGCGTTCTAACAAGCCATGATCTGCACGTTGCAGAGCCGCTGAGGCCGCAGCAGCGTCGGTTTTGGCGGCGAAAAGATCTCTACTAACAGCAAGCTACGCACTCGAACACTTCAACGCACTTCGTAGCTTCGACGCGAATGCACACCTGAGTGAGCACACTGCGGCCGCTGCGGCTCTTAAAGGGCCCCTCACCAGCCTCTCAGAGAAAAAAAAAAAAAAAGAAAGCGAGCGCAATATTCTCTTCTGGCGTTTCTCGTCTTTCTTGCGCACTTCTGTGACGCAGACAGTCATTCCCGTGACGTCTATAGTATACATGCTCTCGATTGGTCCATATACGCGAAATATCAGATGTAAATTGTGTCCTGCACTGCTTTGTCATGCAGCCACCCATCCGTTTTTCCTTGTCTCGCATGACAATCTTGCGCGATCAACTGATTTCACTTCATTTTGTGTTTTTACGGCTGCGCATGCGGCGATAACAGCGTGTAGCCGAGAAGGCGCGAAATCCTGATAGGTTCGAGCGCTTAGTGCTGACATTGTTCACGTGCTTTTAAGAAATAAGTGGCGAGGAGGATACATCGCCTGTGCGAAGAGTAACGAAGGCGAGGAGGAAACCCTCGTCCATGCGGTCGTCGTCACTTGGTGTAATTCAGGCAAAACCATCTATAGCATAGCCACCTGAGCACGCGCTCGCGCCAAAGAGAAGTCTTCTTCCTCTTGTTCTTCGAGCGCCTTGATGATGACTTTAAACGCAGGCAAAACCCCATATAATAGCATAGCCAAGTGTAGCATATATTTAGCGCGCGCTCGCGCCAAAGAAAATACTTCTTAAGAATTCTTGCTCTTCGAGGGCATTGGATGATATTACCGCAGGCAAAACCACACAAAGCATAGCCGTCTGTAGCACATTGAGCGCGCGCTTGCGCCAAAGAGAAGTCTTCTTTGTCTTGTTCTGCGAGCGCCTTGGTGATGATATTAAGTGCGCAGAACTTTAAATAAAACCACGTAGAAACATTGAAAAAAAAAAAAAAAAGGAAGCAAGCGGTAAATAGAAACCGAGAGGAAGAAAGGGAGAAAATAGGAATAAATAGAATTAAACAAGACAGAAGAAAACTTGAAAAAAGAACAGGAAAGAAAGAGATGAGGAAAGAAAGAGAAGACCGAAGTGAAACAAAGAAGGCTGCCCAGCTCCGCATTCCTTCAGGTCTTGGCACCCACTAGGGCGAAGCTGCCTTAATTTTTTTTCCCTTTAGGCCTCCCCGTCCCCACGTGGGAGCGGCCCGCGATCCTCCCCCTATACAACGGGGGTGGACTCCTTCAGGACGTCAATAAAGTTTTTTATCTATCTATCTATCTATCTATTTCAGATGAATTTGCTCCTAGACGTTGGAAGAGAAGAAAGTACACCGCATATTGACCTCAATAAAGTCCGACGGAGGCATATTTGTCGGCAACTCAATAAAATTGAGTTGCCAATGTAGTATGCCTATTTTCCTCCTGTTTGTAACCTGTTTGGTTAATACAATTTTTGCTTAACGTCGTTTTCATTTTCCGGTTCCCGTAAAAAAGGTATCAACGAGATTTTATTGTAATTTGTTCTCCTATTCGTTAACTTTCGGTCTAATCAACTAGCGCTATTTTGAGCTATTTCGTTTTTTCATGTTTCCGAATTTTGTAATGTGGTTGCCCTTGCTGCTACATATCGTAGCATTCACTGAAAAGTTAAAGAACTACCCTGTGCGCTTTAACTTATTTACCTGGAGGATATCAATAAATAAATAATTCACCAGCAACGTAACAAAGAAACACACTAATTGGTGGAATTCCGCCGTTCCCGTCAGTTTAGCCACTGAAGGTAGTGGAATAAAAAAAGAAATACGGAAAGAAAGGCTACGTAATCTCCGCGCCCGATTATTAGGCTATTATGCAACGCAGGATCAAGTGCTGGCAAAATGACCCCTGCGGAAATACCGCAAGGTGCGTAAAGTTTCATGAAGGAAAAAAGAAATTTTGTCAGAATGTTACACTCCGCAACAGTTCAAAGTGAAAAGCAGCAGAATTAGCGGCAGTCCTACGCACTTTTCTGCGGCCTCACCCTATACCGCGTCATAATGACCAAGCCAACACATTACTAAATACGCGAAAATTGTTCGTAAAATCAAAGTTTAGGCGAACCCTGACGCTGATTATATTATTCATTAGCCAAAGCTGGCAGGCAATCGCAAAGGGCACCTAAGAACGAAGGAACATCTCGAATTTGGCCTTTAGCCTTTCTCAGTAAATTACTTCTTAAAAAAAATCAAGCACTACTGATTGGAATCGTGATAAAATGTTGAATAATATGTCTAATGTATTAAGTATCTCTGGTAAAATCATTTAGATGGTGGATGGCTAAGTGGTTGCCTCGGTGTCAGTGCCTAATCGCGCAGAAGGCACACTTCTTCGATGGATTTTGACAATGTTTTACGTCAGAAACTGCTTTTGAATTAGCCTGGATGGATACTTTTCAAGTACATCAGACATGTATTAGCCTCATTCCATTTTCTGACGTTTTTGCAAAGGATTCTCGCCTAAAGTATGCACGTCCTGCAAATGTAACAAAGAACATTGACAAAATGAAACATTACTTCACCTGTTTGCAACTGCACACTGTATAATTCTGAATGCGCAACGAATGTGTTGAATGCAAGGTTTTATTCAACGCACGAAATTACCGACGCCGGGAAGGTCTGGTTTAAAGGTGCGGGTTTTAACAGTGGCTAACTGCAACCATCAACAGGCAACACTGGGAACGGCGACTATACCGAACATGTTAACGAAGCCTGAACAAAAAGAAACAGAAGGCTACGCAAGTGAAGGACCATTGCGCTTACCTACAATCGAAGCTGGACAAGACACTTCTTCTGTGGCTGTTTGGTTGGTTGTAAGTCAAACAATGCGACCCACTATGACAAGATCGGCGATGATCGGGTGGTTATATAAGGTTCAATAATTTGCGGAAAAAAAGAACTTTTTTACCGATAATAAATGAATGAGACAGCGGCAAGACCTGGATTTAAAATTTTAAGCAATCAATGTATACATTGTATTCATCAGGCGTAAACGGAGCTGCAGTGCACGTCTTCATCGTTGTCGAACCGCCAGCACAGTGAGTTTCTGTTGATTGTCTTGTTACTGCTTTCCTTTGGCGCTCGTATTCTGAGACACTTAATATCCTGACAGCGGCAGGCGCTTTTCAGCCGCAACAAAGGAAATCTTAATGCGGTCTGCGCCCGCACCTTACTCCAACCAAATTTAAACTTGTATTTTAGCACGCAATGTTAGCACAGCGTTGAAGCAACTTCCTCAATGTTTCGGCAACGTTGTGTCAACATTTAGTGCTACTAGGGATATAAGTTCCCTCGCAGTTTCGCTCTCTATCATGAACAAGGGTTGCATGTGGGGACCGAAGCGCGAATTTTGAAGGGATACCGAACAAGATTTTTGCCGCCGAGATTTTCGGCCAAATGTAAAGATTGAGTGCTGAGATCGATAGACACAACCTTCATTTCAGGCAGGAACTACATTGATGTAATGAAATTAATGCGTTTTTCACAAACTGCCAGCGTCTAGCGGCCGCGCCGTGAACGCACGGCGTGGACGTCCATGGCCTTTGGGGACGTTTTATGCACAGAAAACAGGCATGCCAACTAAGCCAGCCGCCAGCCGCGTCTCTCAATCCGCTCAGCTCCCACTACGGTTCCTAGAACCACTACGAACGGCATCGGTTGCGAAAATGCTCCCGGCTAGGGTAAAACCGTTAAATGGTGGGGCAATTAAGCCTCAGCGCCTCTGTGTAAGGGAGAGTGCGTGATGTAAAGAGAGGTGGAGAAAGGAAAGAGAAGGCCAGGAAAACAGGCATTCGGCATCCGCCGTGGTGAACATGACGTCACGGCTCGCACTGGCGTGTAGCCGCCGCGCGCTGACAATCCTCCATAAATACCATGGGCGTCGGCAGGGGGGTGCAAAAGGGGCACTTGCCCCCCCTCAAGCCACTCAAGCACTTCCCCACACACAAGCTATGCCAGTGCTCTCCCCCTCTCCCAGTCGCGATGCAACAATGGTTTGCACCCTCCAAGAGAAAATTCTGCCGACGACCATGATGAATACAGCCAGTCTAATCTTCCAAGTAGAATTCCGTTGTCTTCATCGGTTTTCTGAATTTTTGTTCAGTATCCCTTTAGAAGAAATTCAACATTGGTCAGAGTCGGTTCCTGTTGTTCGCTTATGCTAGGAGATGCGCTGAACCGTGAAACAACGCGAAGGGTGTGTACTCACCGCTGCCAGCAATGTACTACATGACGCAATTTTGGCCATCGAGTGAGATTTGTTCATGCTTGCCTGCCTGCGCATGACACCGTGCGTGCTGATTTACGTAGTGTAAGCGAAAATTTATAGAACAAATGCAGCCACTAAATCTGAGAACCTTACGCTCTGTAGTTATATAACACATCGCTTTTTCTTTTGACGTTTTTACTGATCATTTTAATACTAAATTGTTTTACGCCGAGATTCACCAACACTTCAGTGACGTCATTTCCGTCACGGAAGTAACGTCGGTAAAATGAACATGAAGAAATGACAAGGACAAACAAAAAGAAGTTTTGTTGATTCGGATGACCTCGGAGTTGAACACATGACAACCCGCGGTTCGCGAATATATATTCCGGCCGCTCTGCCCACTGCGCTACCGACGCACTTGCACGAGGCTTCACAAACGCGCCTGATATGTCTCACACCTTCTCTCTCTCTTTCACATGTTCCTGATTGGAGGGGGCGATGTCGCCGCCTCAGAGCGGTGCAGCGAATTACTGCCTCATGCCAGTAACGAGTGCCAGACAGGGAGCGCTCGGTAGATTTAGCGCAACGGAAGGCTTCTGGTGCAATATTTTCGGAAACTCTATCGTCGGTGCTATACTGGCAATGCGGCGTACGCGATCATTCAATTTGGCGGAAACGCAGTTACGTGCTTTGCCTTTTGCGCCGTGTTAGCGTGTGATGTCTCGTCGCCACTATAGCGCAGCTTCCACATGCAGCAACGGTGTTTTTTCGCCGATAACTGCATCTAGAGCGATAGCAACGACTAATAGGACTGCTGCAATATGCGTCATAGGAACGCAACGACCTCGGCGAGCGAATGTCGCACAAGTGAGTGCTTTGGTGCCGCGAGAGGCCCGCCAGCGGGAAACGGAACGCCTTCCAGCGTTCACGGCTGAAGCGGCGAGCTGTGCCTTTAGCGTTCTTGAAGCGCTGTGTGGTATATGCATGAGCACAGGCGTAGGTTACCTTATTACTGAAGAACGCACACCCGTGGCGTTTCTCTCGCCAAATGACGACGCTTTGAACGCGTGCATGCCGAGTACCAGTTTGGTTATGCGCTTTGTTAATGCCATCTTTGCGAGGGATTCACCATATGCTGTCCATGGGTATGTTTACTTCATCATCATCATCAGCAGCAGCAGCCTGTCTACGCCCACTGCAGGGCAAAGGCCTCTCCCATGGTTCGCCAATCAACCCGGTCCTGTGCTTTCTGCTGCCACGTTAGACCTGCAAACTTCTTAATCTCATCTACCCACCTAATTTTCTGTCTCCCCCCTCAAGTGTTTGCCATCTCTTGGAATCCAGTCAGTTACCCTTAATGACCAGTGGTTATCCTGCCGACGTGCTACGTGCCCGGCCCATATCCATTTCTTCTTCTTGATTTCAACTATGATATCCTTAACCCCCGTTTGTTCCCTGACCCACTCTGCTCTCTTCCTGTCTCTTAAGGTTACACCTATCATTTTCCTTTTCATCGCTCGCTGCGTCGTCCTCAGTTTAAGTTGAACCCTTTGTAAGTCTCCAGGTTTCTGCTCCGTAGGTAAGTACCGGTAAGATGCAGCTGTTATATACCTTCCTCTTGATGGATAGTGGTAGACCACCATTCATGATTTGATAATGCTTGCCGAATGAGCCCCATCCCATCCTTATTCTTCTAGTTATTTCACTCTCATGGTTCGGCTCCGCGGTTACTACCTGTCCTAAGTAGACGTACTCCTTTACAACTTCCAGTGTCTCGCCACCTATCGCAAAGCGCTGTTCCCTGCCAAGATTGTTCCACATTACTTTAGTTTTATGCATATTAATTTTCAGACCTACTCTTCCACTTTCCGTATCCAGTTCAGTAATCATAAGCTGTAATTCGTCTCCCGCGTTACTCATCAATGCAATGTCATCAGCGAATCGCAGGTTACTGAGATACTCTCCATTAACTCTTATCCCTAACTCTTCCCAATCTAGGGCCCTGAAAACCTCCTGTCAACACGCGGTGAATAGCATTGGAGAGATCGTGTCCTCCCTGCCGTACGCCCTTCTTTATTGGGATTCTGTCGCTTTCTTTATGGAGGACTATAGTGGCTGTGGATCCGCTGTAGATTTCTTCCATTATGTTTATATAGGCTTCGTCGATGCCCTGATTCCGCAGTGCCTGCATGACTGCTGATGTCTCCACCGAATCAAATGCCTTCTCGTAATCTATGAAGGCTATGTATAGGGGTTGGTTGTATTCCGCGCATTTCTCTATCACCTGATTGATAGTATGAATATGGTCTGCTGTTGAGAAGCCTGTACGAAATCCTGCCTGGTCCTTTGGTTGTTTGAACTCTAATGTCGTATTAATTCTGTTAGCAATTACTTTTGTAAATAGCTTGTAGACAACGGACAGTAAGCTGATGGGCCTGTAATTTTTCAGGTCCTTGACGTCCCCTTTTTTATGGATCAAGATGATGTTGGCATTCTTCCAAGAATCTGGTATCCTCCCTGTCGAGTATCCTGCCAAGAATCTGGTATCCTCCCTGTATGTTTAGTTGAGCTGCCCCAAAGGTGCGCAAAGATGTTAATCGCCGGGATGGAGATGTACCACTAGGTGTCAGCGTGAATGCATCCATGTGAAACGGTGCTGTAGCGGCCAAACACCAACAGATATTGTGCGGGCTCTCATAAATCAATGTGCAACAGTTAACAATTATCAACTTATGTGAAGACACTTTCGTGTTTTACTTGAAATAATATTTTGGGTTTAGCGCGCTAAAATCACGATATGATTATGAGGGACGCCGTAGTGAAGGGCTTTAGAAATTTAGAGCATCTGGGGTGTAATGTGCACTGACATCGCACAGTACACGGGCTTCTAGCATTTTTCCTGCATCAAAATATTACCGCGGTGGCCAAAATCGAACCCGCGACCTTCGGGTCAGCAGGCGAGCACTGAGACCGCCATATTACCGCGGCGAACCCGTGTTATACTGATTCTTATGACGGAGGGATCAACCATGTTTTTTTTTATTGGAAGAACTCGCCGATGAAAGGGGATGTGGCTGAGGAAGCTGTTATGGTGCCCATAACGACGTTCGGGCATCGCGCGGCAGGCAGGTTTTCTGGCAGCGGCCAGAGCGCCTTCCTTTGCGGGCAGGTGTACTGCGTCGAGCACTTCCACGCGAACAGGTCCTTGCGGCACGAGCCCGGTTTGTGCTTCTGCGGGCAGCCTGCGTCGAAGATGGATGAAGTGGCCGGTAAGGTCTCGGTGAGACCACACTTGCGTTTGTTTACCGACATATTTATAGTCGGTTACAACCGAGGATTAAACACACACTCCCCCCCACAGCAATTATCCTCCAAGACAAAACGCGTTCTGGTCAAAACATAGAGGAGTTTTACTGCATAAGTAACCTCTTGTCCGTAAAGTAAGGAACAACATCAAACACACCCTAATGCTCGGAACATAGCTTTTTAAGCAAATATATTATAACTGACAGTGGTGGCATTGTCGCGCGCGAAAAACCCGGCGCCGTCGAGCGTACAGAAATGTGGCCTTTGAAGGTGCGCCGGTCACATGCGTATTCGTATGCGCCGTTTTCCTATAGTTGACGCTCTCTCCATCGTGTGCTTGTCGGCGTACAGCCGTTTTTGATAAGGCAATCTGATCTTTTATCGAGGTGACTTGTCATTTCACGTTGCCACATTTCATTGTGGCCTGGATATGGACGCACAGTCATTGTTGCCTGTAGCAACTAAATATTGCGCGTATAAGACCGTGGATGAAGGTTCCATTGCCGGCATGGAGGAAGGACACAGTTAAGAGGGAGCATTCCGCAATGCGAAGAAAGAAAGAAGGAAGAAAAGCAAGCGAGCATGAATAAATTATTAAATAAGTAAGTAAAGAAGAGTAGTACGTCAGGCACGCAGACGCGAAGCTTCGATTTCCTCCAGTCTCGCGATTGCGTAAGGGCTCCTGAATTTTGTAAAAAACTTTTCAGCCGCGCTACTTGCTCATTGCGTGCAGTAACGTATAGGTGACCAAAGTGGATACTAAAGGCCTTGCAGTCTTAAAAAAGTGCGTGCCGACTCAGGCGTTATACGGTATTTCTGAAGTAAACCCACGGTACACTGTTAAAAAAAAAAAAAGGTTGTACTCACTCCCTCTTCGGTCACTCACTATTCGGTCACTTGTCACATATGTTACTAACCAGTTAATAACTGTATTTAGTAACGGGGAGGTTAGTAACCGTTACTACCCTCGCCGTTACAAACGCAGTTAGTAACGGCGAGGGTAATAACGTCTTCTCTTTGCTAACTAGTAAAACATAGGTAGCAACGGTTACTACCCGAAAAAAAAACGTAGTAACCACGATCACTTTACTTCGCGAATCACCCATTTTTAAAACGGTCAATTCGCGAGCATCCACATTGCGATATATCATTGGGTAATAATGCACATAATGTCATTAATGACAACAGCACACATACACAACGACAAGACTACGCGGCACGTATAACTCATAAGCGGCTCCAGGAGTAAGCGGCTCTAAGACCAGAGGCACTGACGCCGTTCGCGACACCGTTGACACGTTGTACTGGCAGGCATGGTTGTTGCGTGCGCCAAAGAGGAGTCAGAGGGTCCCTCCCTTGTGGACATAGAGTTAATATGCTTGTGGATTCACCTAAGAGTACCCGAGGGGGAAAGCCATCTTTTTTTTTTTTTCAATTTCAGTCAGTGTATTGATCTTGCCCCACCATCCTCCGGAGGCCTTGTGTATCTGTTTTCTGCCTTTCTTCCTCCTCTGCTTTCACGTTAGTTTCGGGCATTTGGTAGCGATATTGACCGAACTTGCCAAGAGCTCCCAAGCTCTGCCAAATATTGATTGGAATGAATGGTTAATTTAAGAAGGCGAAAGCCTGAGAAGCCTCATCAAACGCAAAATGTGGCCGTCGGCGTCAACGGCGTCAACGCGAACGACGCAGAAGGTCACGTGATCACAGAAGAGGTCGTGCATGACGGTACCCTGCGACGCCATAACGCTTCACAGATTGCCTAAACTTCTAACGTGACTTCTTCTTAAGTGACTGCTACTTAAATAAGTGGAAACCCTATAAGACACCGTGAACGATTATTGTAGTCTGACAAAGTCCCGCCTATCCCCACAGAGGACCTGAGCCTCCCTATTTCTCAATAAAGGACTTTCCATCCATCCACCCATCCAGATTTTAGAATCCCTTTCGTGCACTCAATAGTTTGACGGCAGAACGACCACATGGTGAAAATGTTGTCCAAGCTAACGCGTACAGCAACACGGCTATTTGGCCTAGTTGGAATCGGTTCATGTTTAGGAAGTGCGAAAAAATTCCCACAGTTGTTAGAAAGCGCGTGTCCTGTGTGCACTCTCTGCTTGATCCCCGTGTTTTTTCGCGCTTCTTAAGCATACAGCAATTACTTAGTGGGTATTTACAAGAGATAACGTATTCCTTCCCTGAAATATTTCTGCAGATTCCAGTATTGATCCACTTACCATAACTGACTTGGGAATTTTCAGCCTTCTACTTGGATTCAGGGTTACCGTTGGGTGGACATGAAAAGGCGCCAGAACTCACGCCAAAAGTAGCCAAAGTAGCCATGTCATTTGATATTATAGCCGAATTTCTAGCCAAATAGAACAGCGGTATTATCAACAGAGTCTTTACTATTGATGAATAAATAACCATTTGTAATAAGTAGAACCACAAGTTTAAAAAAGAACCATTGCGCAACTGGAAATTTTCGTCGCCAACGGGGTCCGAAAGTAGCCAATTTGGCGCAAAGTAGCCACCAACGGCCACCCTGCTTGGATTAGACTCGACAAGATCTGGCCACCCTGCCAATGTACCAAGCGAATTTCTAAAACGATACGCAGAGTAGTACAGCAAGTTACTTGGCATTATCTATCGCATATCGCTTTCAACTGCACTTGTGCGAAATGACTGGAAGAAAGCAAAGGTAATGCCAGTCCATAAATCAGGTGACATAAACTCTCCTTCTAGCTGCCGACCCATTTCTCTAATCAATACATCGAGAAATATCCTAGAGCATATGATTTTAAAAAAACTGACAGTATATCTTGAAGAAAATTCCATACTAACACCTAGGCAGCATAGGTTTCGATGCAGGGATGTCAACAGCAATAAAATTCACTCAAGTTCTTCACGATCTTGCACGCACGATTGACAATTGACAAAGCGTTCCGATCGCGTGTGTAACAGCAAATTAGTTGGGAAACTAGAGGCAATTATTGGCACTGGAAGGATTTCAGCTTGTACTGGTGATTTTTTTATCCCAGCGTTCGCAATTTGTCTTTCTCGATGAAACGTCATCCGACAGTGTTCCCGTATCCTCTGGAGTCCCACAAGGCTCGGTCTTAGGGCCCTTTCTATTTTTAATTTACATTAATGACATCGTCACTAACACAGAATGTAACGTAAAACTTTTTGAAGATGACTGCATTATGCATAAATGTGTCTCTTTTTCCTAGTCTTGCGTTCGCGCTTTAGCAATCATCATGACAACTAGCCCATGTGTTACCAGCCTTCTAAAATAATAAAATGTCACGAAGGCCACCATACTCTTAAACAGGACAACTTAACCTGATAAACACCTGGTGGGAACAACGGCAAAAGTCGTTTCAACACCAACAAATCGGTGCGAATAACGGTGACAACAAAGAAGAGTACGTCAGAACTTACTCACTTAACGACACTAAACTAACTAAAGTTCATCAGCACAAGTACATAGGAATAACTCTAAGAACTGCCCTGTGGTGGAACAACCACACTATCAACACCTCCTCAAAAGTGCCCGTAAGTTGTTCTTTAAAACGTCACTGAGGTCTGCTCCCAGTCGTATCAAGTTCCTCTGTTATACAACTTTCGTGCAGCCAGTACTAGAATACGCTAACACAGTTTAGTTCCCCCACACAATGGCTAACATAACTGAACTAGAAAAAGTTCAAAGAAAAGCACTACGGTTCATTCCTATCAAATACAAACGTACTGACTCGCCCACTGAACTTCTAGCCTTATCCAGACTGGACGCACTGGCCGTCAGAGCAAAACAATCTCGTTAAAGATTTATTCATAACCTTCTGCACAAGCGCTTTACCATAAATTTTCCAATGTACATTTTTTTTATTGCGACATAGACTTGCCTTAAGGCATAATATTTTATGTGTATATGTGTATTAAATGTGTGCCGTTAGGCCAGTGTTGTATATGAAGTGAAGCATCACCTTCTCTGAGTCCCAAATATCACATAATAAACGTAATAACTAAAACTAGCTGAATACTTTTGTCCGACTAACACATTTAGATATTCAATTTTCCCTACTACTATTAAATAATAGCAAACCATCAGTTCACCATCACCAGTTCGCCGTCAACCTTCTGTGACGTGATAGAAAATAATAAACACTTACGACGAAAAAAGAGTTTCGTGTTTATGCAAAATTGTTCTGACGTTGGTTTTCATGAATGTTTTGATGTTGCACTAGATTTCATTAATTTTAATTGTTTTGGTTGTAAGTACTAATGTTGTATTAGAGATAGCAACGATTTAAATGTATACGATACAATCTTAGGCACATGTACCGCACCTCATTTCTATGTATGGTATACAATTCTACTTTGAAATGTGCGGCATCGTTACGCTGACGTTGTATCAGTAGACCCACCTGCCATGGTATTGGTAGAGACTGGTAGAGACTGTAGTATTGAAAATAAAAGAAATAAAATGAATGAACCTGCTCAATGTTGACCGGGCTAGATTACACTCTAAAGAGAGCGCGTAAAAGAGTGTGTTTTTGTCCCCGAACAATAATCACCATCTGGGTTGTTTGCGCTTCCTTTCTTGAAAAATCGGTGCTAGCCACTTCCCTATCAACTTGTTATGTAGCCCTGATAACGCACATGCCGTTCGTGACATTAAGGTGCCGGGCGTGCGCCGATAATGCATGGAAAGGTGCGCGAGACGACGAATACTGTTGTGTAGCAGAAATACTCCTCAAAGTACTTGATTATTTCTTAGAGTGTTGTTGTGTGGCAGAAATGCTCTCCAAATACTCGATTCTTTAGAGTGTAGTTGTGGGGCAGGAATACTCCCCGAAATACTCGATTCGTGCTTAGAATGTAATTGTGTGGCAGAAATACTCCCCAAATACTCTTCTTTAGAGTGTAGTTGTAGGGGCAAAAGACTCCCCAAATACTAAATATTTTGGAGTGTAGTTGTGTGGCAGTAATACTCCCCACATACTCGATTTTTTCCTCATACTGTACCGCGTACTTTCTCACCCGTGTGCTCCAGGATGCACTGTCGTTCGCAGCGCAGTTCGCTGCCGTCGCACTGCTCGTTCGGCACGCACTTCTTCCAAGGTCCTTGGATGACGCTGCACTTGCCCCAGAAGCATCCTGCAAGAGAAGCCCCGTACTAAACAAATCCACGAGTCACTTCAACCTTATGGGTAAGTGAACCGTCCGATGGAACTAGATAGATAGATAGATAGATAGATAGATAGATAGATAGATAGATAGATAGATAGATAGATAGATAGATAGATAGATAGATAGATAGATAGATAGATAGATAGATAGATAAAAAAACTTTATTGAGGTCCTGAAGGAATCCACCCCCGTTTTATAAGGGGGAGAATCGCGGGCCGCTCCCTCGTAGCGCGCCTGTCAACAACAAAGAGAGACAAAAACGATACGAGCGTTTTCTGACCGTTGAAACGTTGCTGGACTGAAAATGCGCCATAGGGAATCTAACTGATACTTTTTTTCACAGGAACTGGAAAATAAAACCTATTATGCATAAATCGTATTAACCAAAGAGGTTAAAAAAATCATGAAGTGAATGATGATGAGTCGGTGAAGCTCCGGAGGTAATCTGGTAAACCGTCAATCCCCGTAAATTTTGCCCACTCGATCATCATACAAAGACCTGACGCACAAACGCGGGGGTGTGGTGTTTTTCTTGCGTTTGTTCATGTATTCATTGTATAACTTACCTTAATTTAATAATTTGTATTGTTTTTTTTTTATTCTGTATTACTTATTTATGCTTTACTTATGCTGTACAAACTCCTGATTGTAACCCACTCCCCTCTGTAATGCCTTGTTTGGCCCTGAGGGTAAATAAATGAAATGAAATGAAATGAACTGATACTTTTTTCACGGGAACTGGAAAATAAAATGTATTATGCATAAATCGTAATAACCAAAGAGGTTAAAAAAACCAGGAAAAGAATGCATAATCCGCCAGCAACTGACTTTTATTGAGTAACATTGAAGCAGCTGATCAATTTGCACTGCAATTTCTTCCTTTCAACTTCAAGGAGTATAAATTCCTCAGAAAAGTAAAAAAAAAAAAAAGAAAGAAAAGAAGCTAGTACACCGAAGAATAAAAGTAGGATTTATATATATATCGGTCAAGATCCTCTATCGCGGTCGTATTACCCAATTTTCGGGCAACAAGTGTGACCGTATTAACCACATGAAAGTGCATGATGTCCAAAGAACGTTGACTGGGAATAAGAAGAACAAGATATTAAGCAGAGTCGTGTCAACGAGATTCCAGTATATTTACTTCAAAGGGCCCCTAAACCACTCCGAGTTCAAAGACGAGGAGTGGTTTCTCTCTCGCCCGCATCATCTTTTCTACTGGGCCTATCTCCTCCTCGCCACTTATTTCTTCATAGAGCACGCGTACAATGTCAGTACTGAGCGTTGAACCTATCGTGACTTCGCGCTTTTCGGCTACACGCGATTATCTCCGCTTGCGCAGTAGAAAACGCAAAAAACGAAGTGAAATCGGTTCATCGCGCACGATAGTCACGAGAGACAACGCAGAACGGCTGAATAGCCAAAGCAGCGAGCGTTGGAGACAATTCTCAACTGATATCCTTTGCTTATGGGACAATCAAGAGCCTATTTCCTTTCCGACGTCCCGTGAACAGACTGCTGGCGTTACGAATTATGCCGAAGAGACGGGAAACGCCAGGAGAGAATAACACGTTCGTTCTTTGTATTTTCATGTGTTATTAAGGGCCTTTTAACAACGAATAATACCTCTGTATTTGTTCAATCTGGCTATATGGTTTCTACGCCTCATGCAAGATAAACCCGTAAGTTTTCATTTTTTTTTTTGCCCCGTAGCTTCAGTGTCGATGTAGTTGATGTGGTTGTATCTAAAAAGAAATCGAAATTCTTCGTTCCCCTTACTTTTTGTTGATCGCTTGGTTTCTTATGCATTAGTAATCAAATTTGATAGCCACAAGAGTAATTTCACGTGCAGTGGTGGAATTAAGTCTCGACGAAAAGATTAACCAAGCATGAGATGTAGGATGATTGCACATGTAGTGTGAATCTTGACTTATATAGCTGTGGTGTTGCTTTCACGATCGCAAAAGAAAGATTTTGACTGTACAGTCAGCGATTAGCTAGGTCGCGATAACCAACGCCACAGATCTTGTCCTCGGGGTCTGAAATTAAGAGCGCTGAGTGTCCAACATGGTTATATACACATAGTTACATACGTTGTGTTGAACGAAGAAAAACGAGCCCCGAAAATTCCCCATCTTTCGTTTAACATTGTTATGTATAATTTGTAATGTAAATGGCGTAGACGAAGCAATTATACTTGATCTGCTCTCAGATAAATGACACCGAATTTCTCATCAGAATGGGATAAATAAAAAGCGACATGTTCATAATAACGTTTTGTTTCTTATAAGTACTTTTTCCAACTACTTGTACGCGGGAATTATGTTCGCAAATGCAGGCTATCTGCCTGTGTAAGCAGCGTTCGCATCGCTAGCGCGTAAGTTTTAGCATTCAAGGTGCTGACGTATTGAAGAAATGATACTCCGATAGCTTTCTTTCCGCACGTGTGCTCCTAAGGGAAAGAAGCCTTCCCTTATGTGCGATCGTCTGGAGATGAAATACTTACTCTCCGCACACAAATGGCCTAATAATCGCACAGGTTTTCAAATTGGCTATATGTGGCCATATTTTGTGAATATTTTCCTATTCCCTACACATATAGGCGATGAATAACCTACGGAGCGCTAGAATTTCACAAGACAGCGTCGCAAAGTCGAGTTAGAACAATGATAATCCGCAATGGTGTAAGTGCTATACGATTAACACATATCGTGATAGGTCCTGTACACGATATTCAAAACAGTCGCACGTGTTATTAAAAACCTCTAGAGCAAGTCAAATAACGCTGGTGCTTTCTTTTCGGCTTCCTAGCTTTGAGAACCACGATGATTGAAATGAGAATTCACCGACTCACGAATGAACTCTCTTGTTTCCGGTCTCAACCGCGGCAGCAGAGGAGACCAACATGGCGGCTACAAGCAGCGACATCCTGTCAACCATGGCTACCGTGGCAGTCGGCGTCGAGTCAAACCACCTCTCAGACTCTCGGTTTGGTAGGTTCCGTGTGTAAGTGTCACACTCGACGCAGCGACCGCTGAAGCGGTATGAAAATGGAGTGACCGAACCAGGCCCCGCGTTCTGAGCATATGTCAGTAGTGAAGCGATCGCTCACAAAAAACCAGCTGGTACTGTAACGCAAACGTTTTTGTTCTAGCAAACTTGAGCGCCCTCTATGTTTGAATATATACACCACGTATTCTTGTTAAGCACTGACATTCCAGGCAAGCTTTGGTACACTTTTCGGCCTACACTGTCTCGGCATTAGCTTACTTACCGCTTGGGGTTCGATTACCTTGCCAATTTTTTCGGCATCTGTCGGGATGAGAGCTTCGCGCACCCAGTGGGAATTCAGAAAGTTCACCGAGTCGGCCGTCTTCGCAGCCATCTTCAATTTCCGGCCTTCACACAGAGTGTAAGCGGGAAAGTCTTTTGATGGCGTCCGCCTTGATTCACGACGCTGCCGCGAGACGTCTGCCCCCTCTAGGCAAATTCTCATATTTGCATGCGGCAGGTTGATTTGTGAGCGGTTCTCCTTCTTCCGACTCGTGCGGATCGTGAACGCAGCGCCGAAGCTCCCCAGCGTCCATGCGTTACGCTCGCGCTCATCGCAGAGCGAGTCACGAAGGTAAGGGATCACGTGCGACTTGCCCAACATCCATTTCGACCCGCTCGACGTCGCGGTAGCGCATTTGCAGCCAGCAGCAAAGGGAGAATAGCACCGCTAGCCTTTCCCGGTAAGATATGCGAAACGACTTGTTTTGATGTAAACGCAAGTCGCACGTCGTGTGGCGCCAATTCGTCGCTGGTTGACACTGTCGACGAAAGCAGGCCGTTCGACAGGGCGTAATCAGAGGGCCCTTGAGAGAAATAAAGCAGTAGACGGTCTAGAACAAAGCCGAAAAAAAAAGCAAGAACTAGAACAGCAATGTTTCGGATTGAGTCTGCATGACAAGCAGGTAAACAGGTTCATAAAGAAAACTGTCAACCGCCAAACTCAATCATGCAAAGATGTTAGAAGCACTGACGTCCTTCCGCAAGTCTCGCCTCTTGTCGGCAGCTGCTGTTTAGTAGGCTTCTCGTTAGAAGCACTCGGCAATCTCACAGGCGCCTTGTTACATAGGTAACGTTTGCTGAATTCCAACAAACACGTGCCACAGGCGAGTAATTTTGATAGGTGTTTGTGCTTGCCTTCCATCTTCACCGGATTTCAGAAGGGAATACGAAGGCGTGGGAGGCGTACGGACCAAGTTCGGGTAGACATTGGACCCGTTTGTCCGACAGCGTGACCACGTTCCGATCGATGCCTACACACTGAGAAATTTGTCATGGGCTTCTGCAACGTTGGCCTCTACGTCCTGCCATCACTCCCATTTTCGCTGTATGTACTTCGATTAACGACTCACCACTGCTGTTCTGGATACGGGTTCATAGTATCATTGACTAATTGTTATCGATAAGGCTGGCTCACCTGTATGAGGACTTAGTGCAGATGTGAAGAGCCCGTTGATCAACATCCTCTGCCACAGTTTCCGCTTCGACTGGTGGTTTTAGCAGGCTGGACGATTGGTCTCTTGCCAAAGTTTGAGTTCTCGATACATCCAGAAAAATCCGCGAGCGCTTCGTCATTCCCTCAAGGCCACACAAACGAGTGTCTGATGGTAAACACGCTGGGTCTGATTGTGTAAATGTGAGTATATTGAACTCTTGTGTTCTCTCTCTCTCTCTCCCTTTCACACCGCCTCCCTTGCTAACATGAAACATGGCGAAATGAACGAGTCTCCGAGTTTTCACTAAAAACTTCGGTGCACAAATATGTTGTTTCTGATAGAGCAACGAATAAAATAATGAAAGGAGGAAAGAAAGTGCGTTACCTGATTTTCATTTATTGTCCTTCATATTACGTTGAACTGCTTGACTCATGACAAGTGCCATAACAGGTACGTAGCTATATCACTAAGACGAAGCACTATACCAATTTAGAAGGTCAACCGCCAAACTCAATCACGCTCACTCGTTACACGTACACCACGGCTTTAATGCTACGCTCTCATTAGTGACGACAAACATGCCCAATGGATGGGTTCTTGCTAAATATTTATTGCGCGAAATTTGCCATCCGTCCAAGGCAGTGCTGGGCAGTATCGAATATACATGTATCTTAGATACTATCTAGATACTCTTTGATATATCTTGTATTT
The DNA here is from genome assembly GCA_030522465.1 of Rhipicephalus appendiculatus. Classification (NCBI taxonomy): domain Eukaryota; kingdom Metazoa; phylum Arthropoda; class Arachnida; order Ixodida; family Ixodidae; genus Rhipicephalus; species Rhipicephalus appendiculatus. Next base: position 18,644 of record JALIZH010013686.1, read on the forward strand.
GTATCGGGATACGTCCCGCAAGACGTCTATCAGTATCTGTATTTCCGATACATTAAATAATGTGTACCTTAAGATACAAAATACTGCTATTCTAAAGTCACCGTGTGGAAGAATAAATGTTGGCTAACTCTGCATCTCAAGCTGATACTACTCCCACTAGGCTGCCTGACGGAAACTAATAGCAGCGACATTCTGCTGTATCTTTCCGCCAGAATGCTCCACCGAGGGGAGGGGATCAGGTCGGCGCACCCCTATTAGTGGAGCAGAGGCACATGGCAGCGCTGGCGCCGATTCGACAAAAAAAAAAAAAAGAAAGAAAGAAAAAGAAACGCACACGAACGTCTATGCGCAGCAGACCTTCTGGTTTCTCGATTAAAAAAAGATGGCTGTGCCGGTTTCATCACACTTGCTCGTAGTCAGTCTACAGTGTTGCACAGCGTTGTAGAAGGCACGGAGTTATTTTTCTCTCGCGATGGCATGCGCTATAGCATTTCCATCATGACAGTTTTGCCAAAGCACTCGTCAAGATACACAAACCTTATTTATACCGACAAATACGCGTTTTAGAAGCAGTCACAATGTTTTGAGCGGGACTATTTATTTAGTCGCGGAGGGAATTGGCTGCTGCGCTTCGGTCATCTGGGTGGGGCCTCTCCTGTCTTCTAAAGTGGTACCCGAATATAGAAAATTACACCATCTCCCGCTAAAGGGAACCATGTGTAGATGTGAAGCAGCGGGCGCTAACGCTTACACTGGCGGCGGCGTTGACGCTGGCGCTCATCGCAGCGTTGCGCAGGAGAGAAAACTGGGGAGGCGCAAAGCAGGCAGTGATGGAGCAGTGTTTCCTACTGGAACATGCCAATCGCTGCTAATGGGCAATGAGAGACAGAAGACTCCGACTGGACACAGAGACCCGCACTCCGCTTTTAGTTAACGCGCACGCTGCGAATTTTTATTGTTCAACAACGCACAGGAGAAATCTTCCACCGGCACCACCTTGGAGGTCAAGATCCATTGCCATATATACGGGATGGCCAGTGAACGGTTGTGCAGCGCGAGCAGTCGGTTTTTTCAACCAAGAAACTCGCTAGCAGACGCTGCCTGCGTCGGCGTCGCGAGGCGAGAGAGGGGGAAGCGGAGGAGAGGAGAGAGAGAGGGGGTGACACGCATGCGCAGTGGGGAGTGTGAACGCCGTGGGCAGGGATGCGTAGAGGAGAGAGGGGGGAGCGTAGGAGAGGAGAGAGAGGGGGGACGCGCATGCGCAGGGGGAGTAAGACGCCGCGGGCAGGGACGGAGAGAGGGGGGGAGTGTAAGAGGGGGAGAGAGGGAAGGGAGGCGCATGCGCAGTGAGGGTGTGGTTGCCGTGGGGAGGGATGCCTAGAGGAGAGAGAGGGGGAAAGGAGGTTTTTTTTATTTTTATTTTTTCTTTAACTGTTTGCGCATGCGCAGTAAGGGTGGGCACGCGGCACACCACTACCACCACCACCACCACCACCACCACCACCGGATTAAGCTTCGCCATAAGATGCTTCACATCTAAAACATGCAACTGGGAGAACTGGTTGTTCATAGTTGCGTAACGACGCCGCCATTAGAGTGAGCACTACCAACACCAGCTGTGGTAGGCTGAAATATTTTTCTTGTATTAGTCCGGGATCTTCTTTACGCGAAGCACAATGCTGAAACGTATGCAGATTTTTAAAGACCGATAGTCTTTCTTGGGATACTTCAACGCAAAAATTTTGGTCTGTCTGTCTGTCTGACACCCGATTCAGCTAGCTACTCGACCACCGTTTAACTAATTTCTGAACGCCCAACCATCTTGAACTGGTGTTTGCGTTCATATTTGTGAACATATTCGATCAAAAAGCAAATACTACGCATACCTGAGGCGTAACATTAATATGTAAGTATCAGGTCGTGTGTTCTTTTATTAGAAAATACAAAGATACGTAATTCTGAAAACCCTAGTGTTTTTTAGGCTGTGCACGAACTGCGACGCTTTGCACGAAAAAGCCCTGTGCCGACGATAAGTGCTGCCGCTGGCAGTGGCCCTTGGTTCAGCACAAGTTCATATTTTTCGATGGCGTCCATATCTCGTGCAGTGCCTCCTCTATTTTATCAATGCTAGCCAGATGCGGCCAATTCAACGTAGAGTAGGCGCTGTCTGAGGCAAGGCAAAACATAGTAGTACTAGAGTGTAGTAAGGCCGGCACAAGACTATCGTCTTTCGACGACATTTGCAGCGAAGCACGCAGATACGCGGCCAATTTTTTTATTTATTTTTATTTTTATTTTTTTTGCTTTGAGGCAAGTGGTACGAGGTGGATCGACGTTAAGTGCGATACCAGGAAAGTACGTCCACTACACTGGCGTCTACTCGTGACTACACTGGGTAACTTATGGTCCGACATAACGTCAGCGCTCACGTTAGAGCGCAGACGCGAGTATTATTCAAACGAAGTCATTTTTTTTCGGTGTGACGATGTGAATATCGTACGCAACTTTCGTGATGGCGTATTCCCCCGGGGACGAGCAACGCTTGAGCATAGCTTGCGGAATCATAGGAATACAAATGTAATTTTTATTAGGCTGCTATAAAAGTTAAGTCAGCATTGAAAGCACACTTGACGTTTACTCGGCATGACCTCTGTGTCGTAGGTTTACATATGTAATGTTGATTACTTTGTTATAAAATTAGATAGCCAAAACTACAACCAACAATTGAAGTTGGCACCGACCTTACGCCTGCATGTTGTGCTTTTCCAAAGCAGTTTCAAGACCTGGCATGGCTCTGTGGTAGAATAGCCGATTCCCACGCAGAATGCTTGGGTTCGATTCCTGCTGAGATCCTGGTGTTTTATCTTTGCAAACGTCGAATCTACGCTGCCGATGTCAGTTTCTCTTAAT